>BMAU01020669.1:0-255000 GCA_019973935.1 Trichonephila clavipes | reverse complement strand
ACTACTTTTAAAGAAATATCCTACGAAGAACAGCTATTTTAGCTAAAAACTTAAAACCTTTTTCTGTTCAAAATACAAATTATTAATCCTTACCCAAAGAAGCACTGATGTTCATATGTTTTCTTTATATCTACAAATGGATGTATTAGTGTCTGTTAAATGCACCTGATAGATTGATTGAAAGGTTGAAGGGGATATAGAGCAACACAGGCTATGATCCCTCAAAAAAAAAAAAAAAAGACAAGACAAGAGAAATCCTAATAGATTAGTAGATATTGAAAAATTTCATTTCCTTTAAAAAAACTCTGAAAGTTGATTTATTATTCATTGCCCTTTCAAAAACATCTCTAAATGTAATAGTGGTATGTGGATCAATATGAAGAATAGACCAGAGATTATTACGATGCGTAGTATATCTAATACAATTTAATATAATGTGGTCCAAATCATTTATACGTTTACATGTAATACACATTGCATTATCCTGTAAACTAAATCTATGTAGAAGGCCTGGAGTAATAATCATTTTACTGAAGATTCGAGTGCTTAAGATTTCTTCTCTTCGATTCTCTGTCCACTTTGAAATGATATCAATGGTTGGAATATTTCCCAATTTTTCAAAATATTTGCTTGAGTAAAATGTTTCATTGATTTTTGAATTCTATTTCGATATATATTTTTATGAATGTCGTCTGAAGCAATCCAGTCAATGTAAACATTGGACTCCGTGACCGATCTTGCGAGATTATCCGCCTGCTCATTCCAAACAATTTTCGAGTGTCCCGGAGTCCAAAGCAGAATTAACTGCTTAACGTAGTTAGATAGCATATAAATTTTGTTAGCAAGTCTATGAATTACCTTATTGGATTTGATCGAGAAATTTTGAAGTGCAGAAAGAACCGAAAGACTATCCGATAAAACAAGTAAATTTACATTAGATTCCACCAGATCATCTAAAGCTTGACAAATGGCCAAAGTTTCTGCAGAAAAAATGGAGTTATAATTGTTGATCCTGTAAGCAAATGAAGATTTTTTGATATACCTGCTATCGATGTAATTTGGTCATTTTTTGAAGCATCAGTAGCTATAATGAAAAACTTCTGAAATTCCCGTTCAACCGTTTCATCAAATAAAACACTTATGGCAGGAATCGGTAGATTTTTATCTTGAAATTTAAACCTATTGGTATAAATTGTACATGAAAGGTCGAAAAAGGTAATTAATCTGGGAATTGAAATAATTTGATCACCACCAATATTTAAATCTTGCAGCACACTAATGATATAATTTTTATCTTCTTCCAAAACATTAAGATTCATTGCCTCTGGGCTGTTGCAATAAAGAGGAGATAAATCACTATTAGATATTTGTGTAATAAAGAACTTGTTTGCCAATCTTCTAATTTTATCTGACAAAATCTCTTGACCAGCCAACTTTAGTAGCACAATATTTGGGGTCCATTGAGGGAGACCTAATGCTATTCGGAGGGCTTTTGTTTGGATAACATTAAAGGGTTTTAATTGATTTTCAGACCATTTATTTATTATGTGACAGATATAATAAAAAACACTGCATATGCTGTTATTAACTAAATTAATGAGATCTCTTGATCTCGGCCCATAGTGTTTATATGCTATACCTTTTAGTGCATTGATCCTTTTCAAGGCTTTACTGCTTAGTTGATTTTTAATATATAAATTTTGACAACGTTTAGAAAAAAAAAAAAACTCCTAAATATTTAATAGAAGTTTGCCATTGTAGGGAAATCCAGCCAACAAAATATTAGGAAGAGTATAATTTCTTTTATTTGATAATTCAGCTATTGTACATTTCTCTGGGCTTAAATTTAATTTCCAATATTTACACCACTGGAAAATTCTTTCCAGAGTATTTTGTAGTTTTTTGCAAATAATAGCAAGGGATTTATGAGAGCAAAATATAAAAATGTCGTCAGCATAAACCAGGCATTCAACTTCCGATTCTAAGGTTTCAAAAATATCATGCATGTAGATAGTATATAAAATAGGAGATAGGACACTGCCTTGGGCTAGGCCTTGCGGAACAAGTTTTTTGGGAGAAAAATAACCCTCCATTTTATTTGGAAGGATCGAGATGTGAGAAAATTATGAATCCAATTTGCTATATTTCCTGTTATACCAATTTGTAAACATTTATAAATAAGACCATCCACATAAACAGAGTCGTATGCACTTTTAATGTCTAAACTTATTCCTACAAAAAAAAATTTCTGTAATTTTGCATTCATTATTGCTTTATGTACCAGATAAGTAGCACTTCTGCTATCTTTGAAAGGAACGAAACCATGATGTTGGGGATGAAGTTTTCTTTCTTTAGTTAAGTAGTAAGAAATCCTATTAGCCAAAATTCTCTCAAAAGTTTTTGAAAATACAGAAGTCAGAGCTATTGGTCTGTAGGAAGATATCTTAGTTTTATCTTTACAAGGTTTCGGAATCGGGAGAAGGATGGCACATGCTTCCAAGAATCTGGAACGATTGCATTATCAAATAATTTTTGGAAATATCTTAAAATTACATCCGGTTGACCCTGATCAAGATTTTTAAAGAAAATTGCTGTAACATGATCCGCCCCAGGAATTGTATTTTTTGAATTTTTTATTGCACTGTGCAATTCAAGAATATGGAATGGTTTATTAAGAAGGTTATTTTTGTCGTAGAGAAAAATCCAAAGGAAGCGATTCATGATAGGCATTTTTAGATGCAAAATAATCTGCAAACAAATCTGCTTGCAATTGAGGATGAGTGATAAACCTATTATTAAGCTGAAGAATATTAAGTTTTTGATCCGTGTCAGTAACTGTGGAAAATTTTTCAGAATATTAAAAAACATCTGGGGATTAGAAATATATTTGCATATCTTGTCCCAGTACATTCTTTTGGCATTTTTAATGTAGAATCTAAGCTTGCTCGCATATTGTTTATATCTGATCCATAATTCAGATGAAATTTCTTTAATAGCTCTTTTCCTAAATATTTTTTAAGCTTATAGAATTTATAACACGTACTATTCCACCATGGTGGGAAGGATCTATTTGAGATTTTAATTTCCCTAATATTATTAGCAATGACGTGCGATATCTTATCAGAAAGATTCTCAGAATCAACTTTAGGATTATTAAAAATAAAATGCGTTTGGTTCATAACTGCTTGCCAGTTTACTTTTTTGAAAATTCGTTTATTTGAATTGAGGAGAGAAAGCTCTGTAATAATTGGACTATGATCACTTTCAAAGGAGCAATCTAAAACATAACTATTGCAGTATCCAGATATGCTTGAAGAACAAAAACGTGAGATCTAGCAATGATGTTGCATCTGCTGAACTTCTATAGGTGGGAACAGTCGTGTTAAGAAGAACCAAATTAGAATCAGTAATCCATTCAACGAATTCATCACTATACCTTGAAATGTGATCCGATCCCCACATCGGGTGATGAAGGTTAAAATCACCAAAAATAATCATAGGAGCCATCAGGGATTCGAGAAAAGATTTGATTAATATAATATTAAATCCCCGTGGAGCGTAAATATTTACAATATAAAATGAAATATTTCGAACATGTATTTTAATTGCGAGGATTTCTAATTCTCTGGTTTGTTGAATCTGTATAGGAATCTGTTGTGCAGAAATATTGGAAGGAACAGCAATTAATAAACCACCACCTGATCTGTCTTCTCTATCTTTTCTAAAAATGATTTTATTTGGAAGATTTATATTATCGTGAATTGATAAAAAAGTTTCTTGGAAAACCCAGATATCTGCTTCAGAAAAGGGAGGGATATTTAACCACAAATGAATTTATTTTTGAGGCCTCTACAATTCCATTGAATTATATTCATAAAAACTGAAGAAAAAAAATTAACTAGAACGAACTATCCTCCCTTTGAGGAAAGAAAACCAAACTAATGAAGACAATAATTAGCCCCCAAAACAAAAACTTGAAGAAAAGAGACATATTTACAAAAACCCATCTTCCGTAATTATCCCCTGTCCATGTTATTGGATGCGTCGCTTTCACTAGAAGCGCGTATTTTACGGATTGAGGATTTATTACCAACAGCTTTTTTTTCCGCAATGGGGAGTGACTCGATTTCCCCATTTCAAAAATCTTGCTAAGGTGAGAAAGTACAGACTCCATTGTTTTCTGAAAAGCTTCCATAATTAAAGTGGTTTGCTTTTCTAATATTGCTTGAAAAGATGTTAGCATGTTTTCGAGTTTTTTTTCCAGATAGTCTTGCATATCTAGATTAACTGTATTAGTCTGGATTACTGCAGAATAAGATGTCCTTTTATTGCCCCGAAACCTTCTGCGCGCTTCTCCCAATGTAAGATGTTGCTCACATTTCAATTCTAATATCTTTTTTTCTTTTATATATTCGGGGCAATTTAATGAGTTAGCTGGGTGATCACCTTTGCAATTTATGCATCTTGAGTTAGAGCATTGTCCAGAATGTGGATCACCACAGTTGATACATATAGCAGTTTTTTGGCAAAATCTAGTAGAATGAAGAAAACTAAAACATGTTGTACATTGTCTGGGTTTATCGATAAAGTTTTGAATTCGATGATTGATGAGAACCACACACACAGTTTCACAGTTTCTGGTAGAGTTGTCCCGAGTATTGTAATTAATACTGGTGAGAATTGTTGCTGTGAACCAGTTTTAATAAATCTTCTCATCTCTATTATTTCAAAATTATTATTTTCTTGTAGTTCTTTTGCTATCTCATTCAGAGATATATCAAGTGGTATTTCATAAATAAGGAATCTTGACGTGATTCCCTCCCAAAGAATATTCGTTTTAACAGACACATTTGAAATTTTCTCGAGAGAGTATTTGTGCTGCACATACTGGGTCTAGCGTAGAGAACCTTATCTTTCCATTACGAGTAAAAGACATACTTTTTATGTTTTCATGACGAGCAATTTTTTTTTTTTATTTCTGCATTTAAAAGCTGTGGGTTAGACTTTGGAATCTCAGAGGATCCTTGACTATTTTCAACCAAGATATTGATTTCGGATATAATTCTTTGTCCAGCTCGTAGAATAATTTCCGCGTCCCTCAGAGAAGATCTGAAAAATTTCGAAAATCCTGTTTCCATTGTTAAACTATTATCGATTAAGGGTTGTTCAACATCAGAGACGATGAATCTAGAGCGACTCAGCTTGAGTCTTTTTCAAATCAAAAAACCAGAGAATAATAGAAATTGGAAAATTACCAAAAAACAGAACCAAAAGTAGGAAAAAAAATCCCTTTTGCTCTGAAAAGGGAACCAAAAATAAAAAAAGAATGATACAACCTGTTAAGACTTGAGGAAATGAATACACCACCTTCAACCTTTCAACCGACCACCTTCATCCGATCCTAAATTCGAATCCACCTCGAAATGACCATGAAACGGAGCGGAAAAAAAACTACACTTTCACTTTCCCTTCCTAACGTCGAATCAAATACCCCGGTACTTTACATTTCAGATTCCCACGCAAAGTTTGTTTACAACTCCTTAAATGCACCTAAAATGAGCTTAGTCTATTGAAGAGCGGGTGGAAGAATTGATTGATTGATTGATTGAAAGGTTGAAGGGGATATAGAGCAACACAGGCTATGATCCCTCAAAAAAAAAGATAAGACAAGAGAAATCCTAATAGGTTAGTAGATATTGAAAAATTTCATTCCCTTTAAAAAAAAACTCTGAAAGTTGATTTATTATTCATTGCCCTTTCCAAAACATCTCTAAATGTAATAGTGGAATGTGGATCAGTAAGAAGAATAGACCAGAGATTATTACGATGCCTAGTATATCTAATACAATTTAATATAATGTGGCCCAAATCATTTATACGTTTACATGTAATACACATTGCATTATCCTGTAAATTAAATATATGTAGAAGGCCTGGAGTAATAATCATTTTACTGAAGATTCGAGTGCTTAAGATTTGTTCTCTTCGATTCTCTGTCCACTTTGAAATGATATCAATGGTTGGAATATTTCCCAATTTTTCAAAATATTTGCTTGAGTAAAATGTTTCATTGTTTTTTTGAATTCTATTTCGATATATATTTTTATGAATGTCTTCTGAAGCAATCCAGTCAATGTAAACATTGGACTCCGTGACCGATCTTGCGAGATTATCCGCCTGCTCATTCCAAACAATTTTCGAGTGTCCCGGAGTCCAAAACAGAATTAACTGATTAACGTAGTTAGATAGCATATAAATTTTGTTAGAAAGTCTATGAATTACCTTATTGGATTTGATCGAGAAATTTTGAAGTGCAGAAAGAACCGAAAGACTATCCGACAAAACAAGTAAATTTACATTAGATTCCAGCAGATCATCTAAAGCTTGACAAATGGCCAAAGTTTCTGCAGAAAAAATGGAGTTATAATGGTTGATCCTGTAAGCAAATGAAGATTTTTTTGATATACCTGCTTCGATGTAATTTAGTCACATTTTTTGAAGCATCAGTAGCTATAATGAAAAACTTCTGAAATTCCCGTTCGACTGTTTCATCAAATAAAACACTTATTGCAGGAATCGGTAAATTTTTATCTTGAAATTTAAATCTGTTGGTATAAATTTTACATGGAAGGTCTAAAAAGGTAATTAATCTGGGAATTGAAATAATTTGATCACCACCAATATTTAAATCTTGCAGCACACTAATGATATAATTTTTATCTTCTTCTAAAACATTAAGATTCATTGCCTCTGGGCTGTTGAAATAAAGAGGAGAGAAATCACTATTGGAGATTTGAGTAATAAAGAACTTGTTTGCCAATCTTCTAATTTTATCTGACAAAATTTCTTGACCAGCCAACTTTAGTAGCACAATATTTGGGGTCCATTGAGGGAGACCTAATGCTATTCGGAGGGCTTTTGTTTGAATAACATTAAAATGTTTTAATTGATTTTCAGACCATTTATTTATTATGTGACAAATATAATAAAAAACACTGTATATGCTGTTATTGACTAAATTAATGAGATCTCTTGATCTCGGCCCATAGTGTTTATATGCCATACCTTTTAGTGCATTGATCCTTTTCAAGGCTTTACTGCTTAGTTGATTTTTAATATATAAATTTTGACAACGTTTAGAAAAAAAACTCCTAAATATTTAATAGAAGTTTGCCATTGTAGGGGAAATCCAGCCAACAAAATATTAGGAAGAGTATAATTTCTTTTATTTGATAATTCAGGTATTGTACATTTCTCTGGGCTTAAATTTAATTTCCAATATTTACACCACTGGAAAATTCTTTCCAGAGTATTTTGTATTTTTTTGCAAATAACATCAAGGGATTTATGAGAGCAAAATATAAAAATGTCGTCAGCATAAACCAGGCATTCAACTTCCGATTCTAAGGTTTCAAAAATATCATGCATGTAGATAGTATACAAAATAGGAGATAGGACACTGCCTTGGGCTAGGCCTTGCGGAACAAGCTTTTTGGGAGAAAAATAACCCCTCCATTTTATTTGGAAGGATTGAGATGTGAGAAATTTATGAATCCAATTTGCTATATTCCCTGCTGTACCAATTTGTAAGCATTTATAAATAAGACCATCCACATAAACAGAGTCATATGCACTTTTAATGTCTAAACTTATTCCTACAAAAAAAAATTTCTGTAATTTTGCATTCATTATTGCTTTATGTACCAGATAAGTAGCACTTCTGCTATCTTTGAAAGGAACGAAACCATAATGTTGGGGATGAAGTTTTTCTTTCTTTAGTTAAATAGTAAGAAATCCTATTAGCCAAAAAGTTCTCTCAAAGTTTTTGAAAATACAGAAGTCAGAGCTATTGGTCTGTAGGAAGATATCTTAGTTTTTTCTTTACACGGTGCAGAGCTTTTTAGAATCACCGGTTACTTTCGCAAATTTATTCCAGCGTACTCTCAAATAGCGAAACCATTGAGTGACCTAACAAGGAAAGACAACCCATTTATGTTCGAGCAACCCCAAATGGAACATTCGAAAAGCTTAAGAAATTGTTGACTGAAAGTCCAGTATTAAGCATTTTTCAGCAAGGAAGAACTACCTAATTACATACCGATGCGAGTCAACAAGGATATGGCGCCGTTTTACTCCAAGAAGCAGAAGATGGAAAATTACATCCTGTCCAATATATGTCTCAGAAAACGACTCCAGCAGAAGAAAAATATAGTAGCTATGAACTGGAAGTTCTTGCTGTTTTTAACGCTTTAAAGAAATTTCGCACCTACCTTTTGGGAAATCATTTTAAAATCATAACGGACTGTTCAGCTTTTCAAAAGACTATGGACAAAAAGATTTAGTTACTCGTGTAGCAAGATGGACATTACTGTTAGAAGAGTATGACTACGAGATTGTACATCGTTCCGGCCAGAGAATGCAACATGTAGACGCTCTGAGCAGGTACCCAGTCACCATAATTACAAGTGATACTCTCACCGCAAGACTACAAAGAGCCCAACAAGAAGACGAAAATATTCAAAATTTAAAGTCACTGATAGGAACAAATAATGCTACGGACTTTTTACTAAAAATGAAATATTATACAAATACGTAGATGGCCGCGAATTAATAGCTGCACCAAGGGATATGCAAACCGAGATAATCAAGTTAGCTCATGAGAAAGGGCACTTCTCATCCTCTAAAACAGAAGAAATTGTAAAACGAGAATTTTTTATACCTAATTTAAGCAAACAAGTACAAAACGTGATCATTAACTGTGTATCTTGTATTCTAGCTAACAAAAAGTGTGGGAAAAAGAAGGGATTTCTAAATCCTATTCCAAAAGAGACGTGCCATTAAGCACTTATCATGTAGATTTTATTGGACCTTTGCCGTCTACCAACAAAAGATATCAACATATCCTCACAATAATTGATGCCTTTACTAAGTTTACCTGGCTTTATCCCGTAAAATCCACCACCCTAGAAGATGCACTAGATAAACTAAAAAGCTACAACAAAAGACTTTCGGCAATCCCAAAAGAATAATAACAGACAAGGGTTATCCTTTTAACTCCAAAGGATTTGATGATTATTGTACCGAAGAGAAAAATCCAAAATCTGCAGATCACCACCGGCGTACCCCGAGGGAACGGTCAAGTGGAGAGAATCCACCGAACTCTAATCCCCGTTTTGACCAAGTTGTCAATCGACGATCCTACAAAATGGTACAAATTCGTAGACCTACTTCAAAGAATTCTAAATAGCACCTCCAACCGAAGTACCAAATGGTCTCCATTTGAACTATTGACTGGCGTTACCATGAGAAATAAGGAAGACTTTTATCTGAGAAACCTATTAATGGAAGAGATGGTAGAAGAATTGCAGGAACAGAGAAACCAACTACGACAAGATGCGAAAAGAAATATTCAGAAGATCCAAGCAGAAAATAAAAAGAACCTACGATAGGAAACGCAAGGCACCTGGGTATCAGAAGGGAGACTTAGTGGCCATCCAGAGAACACAATTCGGATCAGGTTTAAAATTAAGGCCTAAATTTTTAGGACCATACAAAGTAATCGAAGTTAAACCTAGAGATAGGTATAATTTAGAAAGAGTAGGTAACCATGAAGGTCCTAAATTAACCTCTTCCGCCGATTTAATGAAATTTCATTCACCGGGATGAGAGATTGAACGTTTTTTAATTCATTGTGTACTGTGCTTCTCTT
Organism: Trichonephila clavipes; assembly: GCA_019973935.1. Classification (NCBI taxonomy): domain Eukaryota; kingdom Metazoa; phylum Arthropoda; class Arachnida; order Araneae; family Nephilidae; genus Trichonephila; species Trichonephila clavipes. Next base: position 245,291 of record BMAU01020669.1, on the reverse strand, counting down.
TTATTTTTATCTATTGTCATTGGTGTTTTTTAATTGCGTGAGTTGTGTTGTATTTTCTTAAATTTTTAATGTTCTAGAGCAAATTATTCGACGTTATGTCAAATCACTGGGGTCAGTGATTCCAGGATAGCCGAACTTGTAGGAAAGTTGTGTTCTTTACGATTTTGAGTAATTAGAATATTTTTAATTTCCAGTGTACTTCGAGAGAGATATGTAGGAGATGGTGGCCTCAAACGAACTGAATTGAATTTAGAGGCCAATCGAGGAACTCGGAGCGTTTGACGTCAAACGCATGAGGCATCTCAATGCCCAATCAGGGATTCGAGCGATGACGTCGAGCGCTTATAATCCCCTAAGCGCGGGATCGTTTTTTTTGCTTGCTTACCTTCACTCGCACACCGGACACGACGGAGTGAGCTCGATGACTCTTGGCCTTCAGAAACGGCATTTCTTTAAACCTAGAAATGTTTGACGCCCCCATCTCTACAGGTGAATCCTGTTCTCTTTCCGAATTAACTTTTAATCTATTTTCTTGTAAGCAATTTAAACCTATAAATATAATCTGTTTTCTTACTTTAATAAATTGATTTGTTCTTTAAATTTGGTTCATGCTTTCTTTCGTTAAGAATTTTATCATTGCCCCTAGACACCCGTCCCACATATATATGTGGCCGCGGTAGCCGAGTGGTATAGGCATCGGATCGTGGCTGGCTTTGTCACGAGTTCGAGCCCAGTACCACTAAAGTCCCGTCGTGTAGGGCAGCGATGCACGCTAAATCTGTCGAGAGCTGAAACGTCCTCCCGTTGGTGTGGTGTGGTAGTTAGAGAGGGGGTGCCAGCTCAGGTGTCGTCCACGTCACTTGACCATGGTTCAAAATTACGTGGTCCGTCGCCAAAAGCCCTCGTGTAGCTGAACAGTGCGACGTTAATCTTCACTCACTCACTCACCCACACACACACATATATATATATATATATATATATATATATATATATATATATATATGTCTTCTACTGTGTGTGTGTGTGACTATAACAACAAAAAACTAACTTTATACATAAAAATGTTTTATTTTTTAATATATTTTGAATTCTTTCATAACAAATGCTTCATTTGATACAATTATGTTTGGGGCTATTATTATTAAGTATGTATCATGCGTTTTGCTATAAACGCGGTTTTAAAGTGTTGTTTTTTCATTTTAGTTACGTAGGTAAATACATATATATTCCGTACTTATTATTAAGATATAATAATAACCTTTTCCTTATAGGTGGTGGTGTGGTTCTTATTGAGTTATAAAAATAACCACACCTATATATACAACATTGGGCAGTGGCACTCACAAGAATTTTTAAAAGCTGGGGGAGGAGGGAGGGAGTCGAGGGTTGAAGGTCTACCATTCTCGTATCATACCCCAATACGCAACCAAACATATTTTTTGGATTTTGTCAATTGTCGGAAAAAAAAACAGCAAAAAATAAATTATTCAACAAATAATTAACATTAATATAAATAAAAAAATTACTCATTTCAAATACTTAATTACATTTTATGTACTATATACATGGGACTATAATGAATCGGGCAAAAAAGGAAGGGTTATGAGGTAGGGTCAGACCCGTGGACCCTCCCCCGCTCTTGTGTGTGCCACTGACACTGGGTGGACCACAACTCCTTGAAAAAATTAGAAGTAGCCCGTACCCTAGAAAAGTCTGCCTATCCCTGAGTTACAATGTAACAAAGACATGAAACATAGTTTTGCGTCCGTATAAAAAAAATTAATTTTTACAATAATTACATTATATGTCTGAGAGATATTTCAATTTAAGAGATTTTTCACAATGATTGTTAAAGCTTTTGTATCCACATATGCTTAAGAACCATTTTTTAGATGAAATTTATAGAGTTTATCTCGTGCAACACTATGACCACGGTAGACTAGTAGTCAAGTGAGTGTGAGTGAATATTAACGTCGCACTGTTCAGCTACACGAGGGCTTTGCAGACGGACCATGTAATTTTGAACCATGGTCAAGTGACGTGTACAACACCTGAGCTGGCACCCTCTCTTCTAACTACCCCACCACACCAACGGGAGGACGTTTCAGCTCTCGACAGATTTAGCGTACATCGCTGCCCTACACGGCGGGTCTTTAGTGGTACCGGGCTCGAACTCGTGATAAAGCCAGCCACGATCCGATACCTATACCACTCGGCTACCGCAGCCAGACTAGTAGCCAAGGCGATGGAGTTATGGCCGCCATGTCATTTTAAACTTAACACTACTGTATACCCGCCATGTAGAAGGAAAGATGCACCTTAAAACAGTTGAAGCTCAAAGTCCTCCTATGGCTTAATGTGGAACTTTGAAGAGGGGTACCGGCTCCGGGGTCGTCCTCTTTTTTGAGCATGATTCAAAATTACGAAGTTGGTCATGAGTAGACTTCTTGCTGCTTAAAATTCCGACGTTAATGAATTTTCACTCACGTGCTTCATTAAATGATGCAATTTTAGGAAATGTAGCTAAGATATGCAGTGTCGAACACAAATATAGATTTACAAAAATTGAGTGAGTGAGTGTATATTAACGACACACTATTAAGCAATGCGAGGGCTATTGGGAATGGACCTCGTAATTTTGAACTAAGGTCAAATGACGAGAAAGACACCTGAGCTGGCACTCTTATCTTTGGGCTTTCATGCCATGCCAACGAGAGAACTTTAAACCTCACCAGATTTAACATACGAGGGTTGGGGCATAAGTCATGGCAACTATTTTTTTCTTGTAGATATGTGAACAGATCACAAACGTATGGAAGTGGAAGTTCTGCAGGCATAGTGTGTATGCAGTTCAACCGATGGATCTGTGATAACTAATAGTAGCCTGGTAGTAGCACAGCGAGGGCCGGGAAATCAGTCAGTTGGTGAGTGTCGCGTGAGATGAGATTGAAGTAACCCGTATTGAACAGCGCGATTACATCAAAATAGCCATTCTCCAAAGGAGAAATTAGCCCTGTGACTTTGATCTCATTCCCAAGATTAAGGAACCAATACGTGCAACACGAGAGGACATTGCTAATGCTGTGCGCCAACAGTGACCCGATTCACACATGGTGCGGCAAATGCTGAGGCTGATGGTATTCAGTGCCTCCCACATCGTTGGCAGCGTGTGGTGACAGTAGCAGGGGACTACATTGAGCGTCTTTAGGCCCAGGTTTGTCATGTCAACTTTATGTGTACTGTGTTGTCATTCTTTAGCACAGTGAAGGCCATATTGCCCTGTATACTACCGTAATAAATTAGTGTGTTACGATAATTCAGTGCTATTCATTGTCCACACATGTGGTTAACACCTTGTCCTTTCGTCTGTATGTGTCACATTTTCTAACGGGACTGGTAACTTCAAGAAAAAAAATAGTTGCCATGACTTTTGCCCCAACCCTCATATACCGGCTCCCTCTACAATTCGAGTCTTCTGTATCATTAGGTTTGAAGTCATGGCAGGGGCCGGCCACGAGTCCGTGATCTTGACTACTAGTCATCCACGGCTGCTCAAAAATTAAGTGTAGGAAAACGTAAACAAATATCTCATTATTTTAGTCTCCAGTGTTAGTCATATTTAATATTGTGGTAAAAAATTTTTACTCATTTTTTATTTGCATTACATTCTTTTAAAGGCATGCTTATTCCAAATGCCTCCCATTGTACCATTACGTATCCTCAAAGTGGACTCCGAAACCCTTTTAGCTTACCAGTACTGATTAAAAACTCTTTGAATTAGTCTTTCATCAAATATTAGTCATTCAATGTGAAGATATTTTTATCAATCTTTAAATAATTTTTCCAAACAATTCTTTTTTTAAAAAAAAAATGCATTAGATTTTAAGACTAAGCACGTATACATTTCTCAACGCTTTGTTGCGCAATAGCGTATTAGAACGTTTTTAACTCGGTATTTTAGCCGTTGATGCATTAATCAGTCATATGAAGTTTATTTTTAAGTAGTCGTTGGCATACTCATTGCGTTATTTCTATTACTTTTCGTAAATTTGGCATTTAACATGAAAGAGTTTTTATAAAAAGCTGCGTATATTTTACTTAATTTACTTTTAACCCTTCTGTTAACGACCAGTTAGGTGTTAATCAAAATGGGGATTTACTTTTATGCAAATATATATCACAAACTTCATATGTTTAATCAAGTTCAAACTTATTGTACGTATGAACAACAAAACCGAAAACAGATCTTAAAAAAGGGCATATCTAATATACTCAAACTCTCTGTTCTTTAAATGATATGTGTTCTTGGAAAAATGCCAAATTAAACTTAAAAAGAAACATTTCTTATAAATTTAGAAAATGTCCAGAAAAAGTAATAAAAGTATTTCCAGTGTTCAACACTTCTCGTATAAATAAAACTAGAGTTTTAATTTTAGCAGAGCTAAAGATCTTAAGCTAACAGAGTTTTTTGGAGGATATTTTCACGTCCCTTTTCAATGCAGTTAGCTTTCTTACAATTTATTTATAAAAAGTAAAAAAATACTTAAACGATTTTTATCTGTGCCGTTGATACTAACTTTAGACAAATCGGTGTGGCCGCCGCAACCTAGTGGTAAATATCACGAACTCGTAATTGGTGTGCCATAACTTCGGACCTACTGCCGCTGAACATCTGCCGTGCTGAGGGGCCTCTGCCAGCACCTCCTACATGATACAAGGCCTCGGTACTAAAACGAAAATAGTGTGTGACGTTACACATAGTAGGTATAGCCAACCGGCTTGGATTTGTACGCGTTTGAACAGGATATTCGTCTTCGCCATTTCCTTGCTTGTACGTGCAGTCATTGCTTTAATATTTGCTTTCTTAGATATTTTTCTCTTTTTTAAAATGATATATGTAGCAACCATTCAAGATATACTGAACATAGTTTATACATGTGGGTTTCGGAACACAAAACATGGATATGAAGAATTGGAAGAAATATTTTTTCCTTGAAAAGTATTTAAAGATAAGTTACGTTATTCTCTTTATGAAACAACATATAATTACATACGTTATTATGTTACTGTAACTTCCACAACATATAATTACATATCAACAATTGAAAATATACTCTCACATTTCTGCCTATCCTTTCCTTTCAATTTCTTAAGCAAAAGTAGGTAATTAATTTTTGTTTATCTACAATGCAAGTAACGTTATGTTTATAAAAGAAATATATTATGATTGTAACAAAATTCACTGCTTAAAAATGACACTACACATGTATTGTGGATGAAAAAATATATATGCAAGTATTTTTTTTTATGTTGCTAACAAATTTTGTATCATTTACTAAAGCGTTTTCACAGAATCATTAAAAAAGGTCAGAATTATTAACATTGTGTCAACGCGGAGCGCATTATTATGCAGCTCATGATCACTGTAAATAAAAACAACAAAAAAAACTATTTAATGATGATTTATGCATTAATGTTAATTATGTGAGATGCAAAACATTTAATACATTCAATACAATAATTAAATTTCAATTTCTTCACTTTGAAGATTAATATAAACTTAAGAAAAATAAAAAAGCTGGCCAAAAATAAGTCGTAAATATGCACATGACTCAGCGTCAGTCATATAATTCTGCACTTGAAGTTTGATAATCATGGCAGCATAGAGGTAGTACCGGTAAACTCCTAGGAGAGCCCCCACCCTTGGCGCCAAACCGGAAAAGCGCCAAGCGAAAACGAAATGGCGCCAAGCAAACCCGACAACGGTGACAAGTAAATATAGCAGTATAAGATGAATGCGCAATGAAAATACATGTAAACAATACAGAAATTTAACATTTAAGATAAAAAATATAACAGCACTTACTTTCTTATTGTTGATCCTTCCCAAGTGGAGGGTAAAGTGTAACAACTGCTTTTAAAAAATTCTGGAAAGTCTCGTCGCTGAGTGAATGATCGCGCGCGAGACGCCATAAATACTCAGCGAGGTAATGGTCGAACATGCCTTCTGCGTGGCTGGTGTGATTACGGAGAGAACGTTTTATTGCCGATTAACTTACTATTGGAAAACCACGAATTCTTTCTTATACTTCTGCAAACATCATGCGTATTCACACCTTTTTTTCGACATCTCCATTCAAATCCATCCAAAACAACACTCTTTCGTTCATTTAATGCCATTTGCTCATTACATTTAGGACATTCATAACTTGAAGCAATTAATCCTTCTTTCATACACCATTCAATCAATTCTTTCTTGCTTCTAGCTTTCAATAACCTAAAAAATTCTAACGTGTATTCACTTACAAGCGCAGCCATACTTTCAACCCGATGCCCAACAACAAAATGAAATTTGAAATGCGCGCCCACAAATGACGAAAATTCTAGAAAAAGTTAGGATTGCCATATGTTGTATTTAAAAAAAGCAAGGTTACCATGACGGCGCAATTATCGCCAAACAAAGTAATTCACGCCATGGGTGGGGGCTCTCCTAGGAGTGAACCGGTAGTACCAATTTCCCAACCAATGACGATCACAATACTAACAGATTCCTTTCGAGAACAATCGTCATTAATGTAAACTACATGGTTACTCGACAAGGAGGATTTCATTTAATCACGCTTACATTAATAGTAACTATAAGCAGGAGGAATGATCTATATTCCATTAATTAAAAAAAATAAGCAAAATTTATCAAATTTTGTTTAAACGGGTGGTCGAAGCACATTGGTTTTAGTACTTCCTACAAAAGTTTAATTCTAAATTACAACAAAATCATATATTTTAAAGAGACAAATCTTTTATATGATGCCTTACTATATTTTTCCTTTTTTCAATTTTAGGCTTGTGAATCGCATTTTCCTGGTGATCTAACATATGAAGAAACACAGGTTACTATCTGAAAATTGGGAAGAAAATATGTGTTCCGTAGAAGTGACATAGACTGCAAAATTACACTGTGCCATCTCTGGGAACAAAAGATAAGTTTTCAAAATTGAGACATTTTTTGAGAATATCACGAAAGATACAAGACTTGAAAATGAACTTTTAGAATGCTTAGTCCAAGAGAACATTGTTTCGAAATAAGAATTTGATAAAAAAGGATTTACATCTTTTTCAGAACCGATGTCATGTTTAAAATGCAGAAAAACTTCAGGACATATGGACTGTAGTATATAAAGATATTAAATAATAATAATTATTATGTTGGATAGAATTATAACACCTGTTATTGAAGCACCAGTGATTGTTAATTGAACATTAGATTTGCTAATATACTTGGGTTGATCGAAGACTGGTCAATTCAGTAAGTACATATCTCTATATAATTAATATTTTTTTATATATAAATGTTATACTATTTGGTTCTCAAAGTAGAAATGTAAACCTTTCCATGATTTTTCTACAGCATTTGATTTTGTGTTGCCGATATTTTGTAACATCTTATTTTTATTCATACCACTTATGCTTTACTCCAAAAGTCAAAATTTTGAATCAATACATTAAAATTTCAGTATTTTCTTTCTGCAAAAATCCTAACACATGTATTAGAAAGTAGTTTTGGAAAATATAGGACATTTTCAGGTTTGGAATATTTAATATCAGTTCGCGTGCGACAGCTTTATGAAGTAAAAGCTAAACTAAGAATGCAAAATTTCTTACCTCTAACTTTGGTTTCAAACACATATGGCTAGCTTAATTTAAAATAATGATTATCTATGTATTTAATACGAACGCATTGCGATTAACATAACACATTTACTACATTGTAGCAAATTATAAGAACCTTTTGTATTCGTATATTTATCTTTTTTACAAAACTATGCTTATATATAATTCTTAGCTTTAAAATTTACTTTCTTATTTTTTTTGAATAATTACAAAGAGGGAAATAAATTAGAAATAGTTTTCAAAACAAAAAAAACGACATACAAATTTAAAAACAGTAACTTTATTGGTATCACGCAAATACAATCACAACATAAAGTATTATTAAATAAATTTCAAATATATTTGTGTAGATAAATCTATACCTATATAAGTATAGATATATACAGGAAAACAAATATATACATAAAAATAGATTACAGTTTATTTAGTTGTTTGTCAGTTACTTTTCTTTCCTTTAAATTTTTAGTACTTTTTCTCTCAAATGTACTTACAAATGTAGATTAAATATGTTTTAAAACTTTTTTGGTATCAAATTAATAAACAAAAGTTTGCTGTCTGCAATAACAGCATGAAAAATTATCATTAAATAAGTTGCTTTAATCTTTTCTGTTAAACCCATACATATATGATTACAGATATATACATGAAATAAAATATATACACAGAAACAGATTACACAGTTTATTTAGCTGTTTGTCAGTTATTTTTCATTGCTTAAAATGTTTCTATATTTTCCCTCCAACAAGAGTTATTCAATTATGCATTGTTACAAATGTAGATTAAATGTTTTAAAACTATTGGTATCATGCACAGTAATAAACAAAAAATTCACTATCTGCAATAACACAGCATTAAAAATTACCAAAAAAATAAAGTTCCCATAAATAACAATATCACACTTATTTTGTGATATCTTGTTAAAAAATATATATTTTAGGTAAACTATACATATATATATATATAAAAGCGTAGATATATACCTAAAAATGTATATATAAAGAGAAAATAATACACCCATACATAAAAATGTAATTCATTTAGCTAAAAAAAAGGTATTTTTTTCGAACAAAGCAAAAAAAAAAAAGACAAACAAGTTTAAAAAAACAGTAACTTTATTGGTATCAAATACAATCACAGCATTAAGAATTATTAAATAAATTTCAAATATATTTTTAGACAAAAATCTATACCATATAATTATAGATATATACAGGAAAATAAATACATACATAAAAATAGATTACACAATTTATTTAACAGGTTGTCACAGTTTTTTTTCTTTCCTTAAATCTTTGGTTCTTTTTCTCTCAAAGCAGTTATTCAGTTATAAAGGGTTTTTTTAGAGGTATAGAACTTTAAATTGCAATAAAACAACGATGCATTTTTCGATTGACATGAATTTTTTATTCGAAAGATAATCTTGTGGCATTACATTTTAAATATGATTTCTGGCATAGGACTGCCACGGCTGGCTCGGATGTAGTCCAATCTGGACGTCCAATTTTCGATGACTTTTTCCAACATTTGTGGCCGTATATCGGCAATAACACGGCGAATGTTGTCTTCCAAATGGTCAAGCGTTTGTGGCTTATCCGCATAGACCAATGACTTTACATAGCCCCTCAAAAAATAGTCTAGCGGTGTTAAATCACAAGATCTTGGAGGCCAATTCACAGGTCCAAAACGTGAAATTAGGCGGCCACCAAACGTGTCTTTCAATAAATCGATTGTGGCACGAGCTGTGTGACATGTTGCGCCGTCTTGTCTGAACCACAGCTTCTGGACATCATGATTGTTCAATTCAAGAATGAAAAAGTTTTGTAATCATGGCTCTATACCGATCACCATTGACTGTAACGTTGTGGCCTTCATCTTTTTTGAAGAAGTACTTACCGATGATTCCACCAGCCCATAAAGCGCACCAAACAGTCAGTTTTTCTGGATGTAACGGTGTTTCGACATACACTTGTGGATTAGCTTCACTCCAAATGCGGCAGTTTTGTTTGTTGACGTAGCCATTCAACCAGAAGTGCGCTTCATCGCTAAACAAAATTCGCTTATGAAAATCGACCATTATTTTCGAAATAAAATTGCACAACTTGAAAGCGTTGTTCAGGCGTGAGTCTATTCATGATGAATTGCCAAACCAAACTGAGAATAAATCACTTGACAGCTGTTAAATTGGTCGCCATCTTGGAAAGTAATGCCAACTTAAACTTCTATACCTGAAAAAAAACACTCTGTACTTGAAATTGTTATTTAAATAGGTAAACTAATATTTACTCATGTTTTATGTTCATGAAACAATTTAATGAATAATTCCCTAATTTTTTTAATTTCCTGTATGTTTGGTTTAATAACAAAATATGTACAAAAAATGCATCAGAGAAGCTCCGTAGGCAATGGACGATCTCTCCCTACTAGTAAGACGTCACAAGTCAGTGACCAGGCCTTGTATCATCTTGGACAGGGATGGGGAACCAGTGGCACGCGTGCCATCAATGGCACGCGACACAATATTTTGGGCACGCCAGCGATCAAAATGGTTTGCATTTTATTTCAAAATAACAAAGTTCACTATGAAATATCACGAAGAAACGCAAGTGATCGGTCCGGGGTGGATGTGAGCACCCACGTTTATCATAGGTTTGCCTTAGTTACGTCGTGGACTACAGTTGGTTATGATGCAAAATTTATCCACGCATAGCATAGTTAATTTCGTTGACACAACTGTATTTTAAAGTTTATTTGTGTTATATTTATGATTTTTAACTTATTTAATATTGCTAGTTCAGCAAAAGAACAAAAACTGCAAGATAGTAAGTGTAGCAGAGAATTTAAAGCTTGATGAATCTAGAAATATGGCATGATTAGTAAAGGTGACAAGTGGTGTGTGTTTTATGCTCTGTAACAGTGATATGCAGATCATCGTCTGTAAAACGGCATTCTGAAACAAATCGCAACTCCTCTTGTCACAAAAGTAAACCACAGCAAAAATAATTAATTGCTTGGAAACCATTTGGCAGATATAACTCCAATTTAGCATACATTCTACTAAAAGTAACATTTTATATACAGTCCTAATGTAAGTTTTATTTGTCATCCCCACTCACGCAATCTGCAACAACAGAAGTCACGCTAATGTTACTTTAAATTACACGTATAACTAAAACATTTGCAACTATACTGCACAAAAAGTATTTTTTCGTAGTAAATAAAGTTTTGAGAGAGAGAGAGTTGCTAGTATTTAGTTTTATTATATATATATATATTTTCCCAATATAATCACAAGTCCAAATTATTTGGCTATACCTCATTGTACAATTCTTGAGAAAAAATGGCGCCTTCATCCATAAAGGTTCTCCACTCCTAATCTAGGAGGTGCTGCCTCTGCACATTAAATCGGTCGAGGCTTAAACATCTTCTAGTTGGTGGGGTGAGGAAATTAGGGAGGGGTGTTGTGCTATCTCGGGTTTCATCCTCGCCACTTGACTTTGGTTCAGAAATACGAGATCCATCGTCAATGGCCCTCGGGCAAATTTGTAGAACGACGTTAATATTACTATCACTCACTCTGGCGAATCGGAAAATTCCAATTTTTTGAACGGCATAAAGCTGGAAATTAAAGATTGATATTTGCAATCAAATTTGAGGTGTCAAAACCAAATGCTGAGTGACTATTAACGTCACACCATTAAGCTATACGAGGGCTTTAGGCAACGGAAGTCGAGTTTTGAACCATGGTCAAGTGACGAGGACGACACTTGAGTTGGCACCTCCCTCTCCTAATTTCTACACCACACCAATGAGAGGACGTTTGATCCTCGATATATTTAACATGCATCAATTCCCTCGGCCCGGTGAGTCTTTAGCGGTACTGGGCTCGAACTCATGATCCACCAGCCATGAGTCCATTACCTTGACCACCAAAGGGTACCGGGGGCGCCAAAATCATATGCTGGTTGCATGATAAATCTGTTCGTATATATGTGGATCACATGCTTAAGGTATTCGACTACGTTCGGAACCGTGATTTTGCAAAAGCGTATAATTGGATAATATTTGATATTTAGTGTCACTTAGATTAGAAAACGTATGTAAAATTGTTTTAAGAATATTTTTTATTACAATAAAAAATTATTTGAGTACAATATTTTGATTAAAAAATAAATATTTTTTACTTCAAATGGCAGATTATGAACAGTGTCCATCAATCTACCTAGTACATTCACCAAAAGCTGGTATCTCTTTTTTAGTACGGTTTAGTTCTTATAGGCGGATACCGAGCACCGCAGGTAACTTTGACGCCCAGTTTCCTACCTAGAGGGAAGCACCTGAACTCTGACGATACGAACCTGTACTAGGATTTAATTTTGCCTTGAGCATCCCCCTAGGGATCTTTTACATGCCGTATAATCATACGACATGGCCACTGTCAATTTTCTGCATCATGAACGTCCATCGACTTGGGCCGGGGTCGAACCCGTAACCTTGGGTATAGAAGGCCAGCGACAAACCAACCACGCCACCCAGCCGACTAAAAAATGAATATAGAATTAGAAATTTTCAAAACATTCTCCTTTTACGAAAAATACTTCTATTATAACAATATTTTGCCGGTATAAGCTCAGACCTCTGTACAGAGACTGAACTAGAATTTTGAAACATATAATTTAGAAGTGGATTTATCCATATTTTACTGCAACAGAGGGGAGAAATTTTAAGAAAAAAACGCCGATAATTATATCAGTTGATGGTAACTCTAAAATGATGTGAATTTTTCAAAAATCCTATTTCAGACTCTCTGGAGAAGTCTTTACTTTATCTATATAAGCAAAATATTATTATAGAAACATTTTTTATAAAAGGAGAACGTTTTGAAAAAAGGTTATTCTAAGTTAATATTTTTGCCAAAATATTGTATTTAAATTATTTTTTTTTGTCATAATGTCCTTAGAACAATTTTATACATGTATTCTAATCTAAGTGACACTAAATATCATGAAAATTATCCATTTATGCAGTTGTTTAAAATCCCGGTTCCGAACGTAGTCAGATACCTTAAGTTTAAAAATGTGCGAATGCATCTTTTATTTAGAATACCTCTTGGAAGAAATAAATTGAAATGGAAATGTATCTGAAATATATGATAATGCTAAAAGTTTATATATAAATCAATGCTAGTCCAATTGTATAAAAATTAAAATTAAAGCAGTCAAACTTTCCTACTATAAATTAAAGGTTTTGTTCATATAAAATAGACATTTTGTGACGGGGCTTTATCGCGTCTTCTAACTAATCCTCTTGGGGAATCTTTGGAGCCAGAATGGCATTTCAATCCAGCCTTCTCAAGAAGAAAACGCGATATGCCAGATTAGTGAATGAATATATACTGGAGCTTTTGCATTCGCGAGTTAGTCGGCTGGAGGCCAGAGAGACACATAAGAGATATATAGGAATCATATAGAAGTCGTCTAGAAGCCGGAAAGTTGAATAGAAGCTGTATCAAGTCAGATAATAATATATGTAGAAGATTAATTTTCAAAGAATGGAATTCACACACAAGAGGAAGACATAAAGATTGAATGCTGATCGCCGTGTGATGTCGGTAAGAGATTGATTATTAAAGTTTAATTATAGAACGGACCCTAGCTTGTTAAGGAATCTACTATAGATAAATATTAGGAGGTTAATTTATCATAAAGATAGTGAGTAGGATTTCAGGCGCTATTTTAGCTTAGTACTAATAATTACGTCGTATTATTCCTGGTTTGATTCTCTAGTAAGACTTGTATTGCATTGATTAATATATGTTGAGACGAATAAATTAGATTTATTATGGAGAGTTCGAGTGGTCAATCGTTTATTCGTACAAATCTAGGTCACGTGGATGAAGAGATGATACCACAGGACAGGGGTATCACAATTTGAAAGGAACCTTCTTAATATAGTGTATTTTAATTAACCTTTAAATAAAATATTTCGCAACTTATAAAGTAAGCATCGTAGACGTTAAAAGTTAAACAAAAATTCAGATAGTTATAAGAAAATGCCTATAGTTTAAAAATGAATAAATTACTGCTAAAATTGTTTATTAATTCTTCAAATTTTGTTTCCCCCTCGTCCTCGGCACTTATCCTAGTTTCAAATTTAAGAGATGAGTCACCGGTAATCATGTATATTACTACAGAATATGAAGTTGATAAATAATCAATCAATCAATGAAAGGCTTTTTTTTCACCAAGAAAAATATTTAATTTGTTGAGTATTTATTTGTGTACTTATGCGTGCATTCTAAATACATTCTACGTATAAGGACATTTGGGAATGCGGCGGATGCTATGCACCGGGACCCTGCTATTGAGGGGGCTCCAACAGATCAAGAATTAAAATAATGTACTCTTGCACATGAAAATTTAAAATTTTTTCAATCATTGTCAATGTGACGAAAAGTACATTTTCTCGTTAACATTATTCTTGTATATGTCAAATTAATTCTTAACGATACGAGAGTTGATAGATTTTGTTTTTTACCTCAATCGGTGAACCCTGAAATTTCCCACTTAAATTGGATTACTTCACTGATGTAAATAATAATACAGTGGTATCCGAGGCTAGATGTCTAGATTCTCTCTCAATTCGAGAAATTATATTTATTTTATGTTTATTACAGTATGCTTTGCAATTCTCCTCAAAAGTAACACTACCATAAAACTATTTCAAACAAAACCTATTGTATTCTGCTTTTCATTATGTCAATAAAATTAAAATTGAATTTAAAAATTTAAGAACAAATTGAACAGATTTTTAGACGAAGCAAAATGCTAGCACGAAATTTGAATATTTCAGAGCGTTTTCTTGAAAAAGGATAAGATTGCTATCTAAAAGAAAATAGCAGAAGAGGAATTTAGACACACCCCGGTGTATAAAATTGCTTAATATTTTTTAATCACTAATTGACACTGTTATTGTAAACATGGAAGATAGATTTAAGAGTACCAAATATTTTTTTTTCTTATTTTAAATTAATCACTGATATAAAGGTCTTAAAAAAACAAAAATTAAGAAATCTTGTGAGAAGTTGCCAACTCTCTCTTGGGCACCTAGACATGTGAGAGGTAGGGAAGGAACACTCGCCATGATCCAAACAATCTATTTATTTATCACACAATGAAAAGACACAATTTCAACTAATATAATAGTAAGATAATGTCTCGATACTAACCATGAAAGTGGAACATCGACGGTAAAACATGGACGATTAGGAGACTATCAAACTTGATCCTTACTTTATAAAGGATCTAACCTATCATCCGATTTAATCTAATATGAATTTAATCTCAGTGAACAATCATCACTTTAAAACTTCCTCCTAATGAGTTCTTAATCACAATAATTCAAATATGATACCTTCAGTAGCAATCTGACCTGATTCAGTATATCTCCTCTCATACTCTCTATTGAAGCTAGAAAACTTCGTCCATATATAGTAAGTTAATTTGAATATCCCGATTTTCTTCTTCCGAAGGGTTGGTTGTGAATAACGCGAATTGATAGCCCAAAGATTTCCCAAGAGGATTAGTGGAAGGATCACAGATTGATCCGTTACAAACTGCCAAAAACTTTGTAAAGTTTTATAATAAAAAAATGTAGATTAACCCTTTATCTAACGCATTATGATTTGCTGCAAATTCTTTCATGTAATATTTTTAATCACTAAATTGAAAATCAAGGGATATACATAAATAAAATACTCAACTTTGGGAAATTTAATTCATTAGAGCTAATTAATTAAATTGATACTTTAAAGTAACGCCAGTGACAGAGGTCTAAATTATTCTCATGATACGAAAAGACCACATGGCTTTTTAAACGGAGTTTTAACTCTTAAAATGCTAAATAACCAGAGAACGCTATTACTTTACAGCACTAAAAACTTAATTTTTAAAATTATAAAACTTTTAAAATTTATTTACTTTTTTACACATAAAAGCAGGTTAAAATTAATTTGATGATATTAAGCAGAGTTTTTCTCTTTTCATTCATAAACAAAAATTCATTACACATTGTGCATTTTGAGTGAGGTTTCGATTGAATGTTTTTTTAAAGAATTACATCCTTGGGTAAGAAATACTGCATTTTCTGAACATGAACTATTGCACCTTGAGTTCAGTCTCTTGATTGCAATCCTAAGAATCTGACGAAAATTCAAGCAGATAATTTGCTGGGACTTATTCATCTGAAAAATCATCTGTTAGTACATCATCGATTTCAGATAATAGGTTGTGTAATAAATCCAAAGCCCCTCTTGAAGACTTAGCTTCTTTTTTTTTTCTAGACGCTCTAAGAAAAAAAAAAGAATGAGTAAATGAGTGAATATTAACGTCGCACTAGTCAGTTACACGAGGGCTTTTGGTGACGGACCACGTAATTTTGAACCATGGTCAAGTGACGTGGACGAAACCTGAGCTGGTACCTCCTTTTCCTCTAAGAAAAGAAGAATGAGTGAGTGAATAATAAAGTCGCAATATCCAGCTACACGAGGGCGTTTGGCGACGGACCACGTGATTTTGATCCATGGTCAAGTGACGTGGATGACCCCTGAGCTGGCACCCCCTTCTCCTAACTACCACACCACATCAACGGGAGGACGTTTGAGCTCTCGAAAGATTTAACATGCATCTGGCCCCAACACGGTGGGTCTTTAGTGGTACTGGGATTGAACTCGTAAGAAAAAGAATAATAATAATAGCTCCTTGAAAATCTCCCATTATTTTTAAATCTCATTTACTCATAAAGAAATTAAAATGTTGTTAATTTTTGAGTAAAGAATAGATATTTCATTTAATAGTATGGCAAGGGGAAAAAAACAAGCTCCAATTCAAAGTTTAAAATTTTTTGAGAACGTTAAAATGAGAACAAATAAGTTAAACTGAAAAGAAGTTACAAAAAAAAAAACAGCATAACTCTATTACAGCATAGTAATGACGCTACAACACAACGAAAAACAATAAACAACACGGACGGAAAAAAAAGTTCTTGCTAACACCGAGTGTGCTGTCGGTACTTATAAGTACCACAAAGCTATTCAACTGTAAAATTAATTCTATTCATTGTTCACTTAAAATAAAAAGTCAAATTGTTTTCTAAGGTCTTAAATAACATACAAAAAAGTAAGGCATTTACCTTTTGGAACTAAATGCTTTTTCGGAACAAAAATGACAATCTTTGCAATCCAATCCAAAATTCAGCTGAGAACTTATATAACTTTTGTTTTAAATTTATACTCCTTCCCCCGCCAAAATATTCATCATCGAACCTGTGCTGCCATGTATCCTGGAAGAGTGGAATTAAAAGAGTGTTCCTGCTGAATAACGTCGGAATATTCAGAAAAATGGTTATTCTATGTAATTTGAAAGTGAGTGGTACTTAGTATATAAGTACCGTCAGTAGATAAAGGTTTAACGATCTTTTGATAGGGGCACTTGAGTCATTTTTTAAAGCAGTATCATGTGAATCGGAAATTTAAATAAATTAACCGGATGCTTTTCTTATGATTCGAAGGAGAAAAAGACTTTTTTTTCGCGTATTATATTATTTCGCCTTCTAACATTTTTTTAAAAGATGAAAACCTTTCTTTCGGATACACAGAGAGAGAAGTTTTTAAAGAAAAGTACTGGAAAATATCAACATGGTTCATAAAATAGAAAGAAGAAATAGAAATCTGTTTAATGAGAGAAATATAAAAATAAGTAGACGTAATAAACTACTTTATATGAAGAGTAAAAAAAAAATACATACGAGAATAATAAAATTTTGCAGAAAAACGTTTGCTTATGAAATTCATGAAGTAAAATTGCTTTTTCTGGTATATATCTTTACAAATGATTAAACTGTAAGCTGAGAACGTTATGAATTGAATTTGTATAGATTAAAGAAATAAAAATTTTACTCTAGAGAGAACTCGAATGAAGTATTGAAATTAAGGTTTCTCTCTCTCTCTCAGACACAAATTTTCATTTTAAAAATTCGTATACAGCTTAGCTTTTTTTTAAGAATTAAAATCAAAATTAAATCTGTGGAAAAAAAAGGATTTGTTTCGAGTATAACCAGAGGACCGAACCACTGACTGGGTGTGATGCTGTTGAGTATAAGCTCGGTACTCTAGCGCTTGGCCACAAATCCCCCGACGTGAAAGAGTATTTAAAGGTATAAATAAAGTCAAGACTTGGAGAGTTGTGTGATAGACTTTTAATTTGATTTGAACATGTGAACGGTATATATATATTGTATTCGCATCTGATTTCAAATACCATGAGTAAAATGATCATTCTTAAGTTAAGAAAAGGAAAACATATCTATTTTATATTAGTTAATAACATGAATATGGAATAGCTGTGGCGCCACCTGTTACGATATTTCTGGAGCAAAGGTTTCATTATAAAAAGGATATAAAAAAAAGTAGAGATGGTGTAGGAGCAATGAAATTAGTAGGAAACAATTTGCAGTAGGATGAAATGATTTTTGTTCCTGTTTCGGAAAGGGAACATTTTTTTTTTTTTTTTGAAAATGTTGTCAATTTGAGGTCTCTATATCTACCCTCTTATTATATTATTAAAAATGTGTGAAGGACATTTAGCCCGAAAATTTTGAAAGGTTAATTCTTAGTCCTGCTTGAAGACAAACAATTAACTTTCGAAGGTTTATCTGATGAGAGAGTATAGGAAAAGCTAACAGGAAATATATTTATCTTTTGCTGATTCAGGATTAGAAGTAAAATTAATTGATTATTATGACCCAATTTTTCATCTCATTACTTACAAAAAAAATATATATGTTATTTTAAAACGAGACACATTTTGTAAGGAATTTTTCTTAGAAGTTATTGCAAAGATGAAATATGTATATAAATGAAACACATATGTTTTGTTGTAGGGCTAATTATTTTTTCTTATGCTGATTTAATAATATATAAACGAAGATTTAATAAACTATTTACTAATATAGAGTTAAAAATCTTTGCACAAAACACTGCTAAGATAGTAAAACTTACCGTTCAACACATCACTTAGTTATTATTTCCCTCCAATATAGAAGAAAGAGTATTACCTCATAAAAGTAAAAATTAGTAAAATAAGATTAAATAAAAGTAAGTCTATATGTATTCTTAAAAACCTAAAATATTAATCAGAAATTTATTGGAATTAAAAGGATCCCCAATCCTATACACAGTGATTCTAATATAAAATAAAATATATTTAATTTTATTAAACATCTGGCGACATCTTGTGAGATAATTGGTTAACTGTATAGTTAAAATAAATGGGAGGAAAAAAGTGAAACAACATGTATAACATTTTGTCATTTGTCGTTTGCAAATATTATTACATTTTGCCATTTAACTTAAAGCCACTAGAAATGCAATTGTAAAGAAAATTAATAGTGTAGACCAGAGTTTCTCAAACTGTGGGGCGTTCTCCCCTTGGGGGCGTGATAACTCTACGAGGGGGTCGCGAGCCTATTGAAAAGTCGAAAACAAAAGATTATTTTAAAAAATTACTAATTTACTTTAAGTGTGTAAACAAACAAAATGCATTTATAAATGTATCAGCACTGCACAATGTGTTTTATAATTAATTTAACAACACTAAGCTAAGAACAAGCTTAATAATTACCAGTAACTCCAGTCTTGTCATATATAAAATTATATACAAAAATTAACACTTTTCTGAATAAGGATGGCAGTTTATAATTAAACCCTTAACTGCCGATTAAAAGTTACGAGGTTCACACCCAATACCACTGTTTCCCTCGTAGGCGTGTGTATGGGATGCATTGGTGGAGCGAGGAGGAGAAATAAAAAAAGGAAATCCCCTGAAATAAGTAAATCCTTCGAAAACGCTCTGTCCAGGTCCTTTTAATGGATTCCAAAGCCTTCGGAATAATTTTATAGAGAGCAGTACTCAGAAAAGATCGTATTTCGTAAAGACGTATATATACATCGGGGGGAATAACACTTTGGCTGAGCGAGGCGCTTATGTACGTCGGTGGCACTTAAGAGGTTTAAGTCGTATTGTAGTTGTAACATCGAAGTACATTATTAATGAATTCAATACATTGGTATTGTACGGAGGGGGGCGCGATGAAAATTATGATTGAATATTGGGTCGGCAATATTGAAAGTTTGAGAAGCACTGGTGTAGCCATGTTCACAATACAATGACAAATAAGGTTATTGAAATTTAAAATGTTAGATTTATCAATTAATAGGATATTATTGCGATTAATATGGTTAAAAATAATATTTCTACATACATACATATACATATATATATATACAGTGACTCCCAAAATTGAGAGTACACTTAATTCCGAATTCACCATCGGATCACCAGGTGTAGTAATTAATACGCTATGTTAACGCACTTTTGTACATTAAAAATGCATACATTACTTTTCCAAATAACATTAAATGTAAGATATGGAAATTGATTGAAACAAAAATATGAAGGTTTGAAAGAAAAACTACACCATTTTAATGTCACAAAATTGAGGGTACATTTCTTTAATCGCTATGCAAAACGACCAGTAATTTTTTAAATAGAAATTTAATAATAGATCTATGATAAATGAAGGCTTTCAAATGCTATCTGATAACAAATTTATGCTTGTGATTTGATGTCTTTATTTAAATGGAGAATCGGAAGGAAACGACGATCGAAGAGAGAAAACTTGTTATTAAATTGTCAAATGAAGGTAATTCCCAGCGGAATATGCTAAAGTAGTTGGGCGAAGTGTTAACTGCATCCAAAATCCTGCAAAAATTTAAAAAGACTGGTATGCTGGCAAATAACGAAAGGAAGAGGGAGAAAGAAAATTATGAACTCTATAACCGAGCGAAGAGTTATACATCAAGTGAAGATTGATCCTAAAATTAGTGCTCCTAAAATTGCAGCCAGTACCTCTAATACCTTAGGTCAGTGTTTCTCAAACTGTGGGGCGCGCCCCCTGGGGGCGCGATACACCTACAAGGGGGCGCGAGAATATCGAAAATAAAAGTTTCAAAAAATTTATTTACTAGAATTAAGAAAAAAATCAAAAAATTTCTGACATAATAAAAAATATACACATTTACACGGAAATAATATATATATATATATTATCTGCGATTTTATATGATCGAAAAAAAAGCTTTTATTTCAAAACCTCATTTTTTAACTATCTTTGATACTATAACTAAATAAAAAACGTTTTATTCGATTTGCTGTAATCCCATGATGAGAGATTTTTTTTATTACGTTTAATTTTCAAAGTAAAAATGCTACTCTTTTAGAGGAAAGACAAAATCCAGAGCCATAATCAAAAAACATTTCATGAAGATAAAAATTTCATCACTGTTATATATTATTGCAATCAGCTGTAGGCAGCAGAATGTATTTGCTGCGGTTTGACCTTCGAGCTTACTTGTACGGTTAGTTACGACCCTGCTATTATGTATTTGTTTTTTTCATTTAGGGAAGTTTGAAGGATTACTAAGCCAAGCATAATGAAAAACGTTTTACATAATTTTTTTAGAACATTCATATCGTAATAAATACACTTTTAATCCGGGAGCGGTCACGTCGAGCACACAGTGCACGAAATCGGTAATTCTGGCAAAATTGTTTAATTGTTACCAATGGCCCTGACACTATCCTCCTGTTTGACAATCTTAACGTGAACTAAAATATATTTGTCACATATCTCCCTCTTTTTTGGGAGTGACAGACGTTTTTTTACGATCTTTAGGTACTTGTTTTGTCTGAGTTCCCAGTGTGATAACTTTTTTTTTCCGAAATGTTTTCTGTGTCTTTAAAAGTAGGTGAGTATATTTTCTCTTTATGAAATTATTCACTGGAATTACGATATTTATTGTGTACTATAAAAATAATTATAAAAAAGGATTGGGGTGACTCAAATAACCTCGCTCGACCAATAGTATCGAGTGCGCGCCTGCTCCAGGGTTAAAACATGTTGAAGTCTTTTCACTTTTTAAATATTAAAAATAAAATACAATTATTCTTCATCGGAATTTTTTTTTATTGTTCATTATTCAACATCAATTCTAAATGCTAATTCTTTGAGACTTAGAATTACAGTTCGTTTAAAACTAATTATAATTTGAGCAATCATTTTAAGAAAATCAGTTTACATTCTTGTAAACATTGTCGCACACTTGGCTTTATTCTCCTTACAATTAAGCGATTATATCAATAATGTTTTATTTTCTTATAAATGAACTCGTGCCTAGAGCGGGTACTTCAGTCGGTACTTCCATGGGCTTGTCTTACAGAGCAAAGTTTTTCAAAGGAATGCTTATGATTAGAAATTGACCCTCTGAGTTATTTTTCTACATTTAGCTTATATCTATATTTTGTCTTCTAAGCAACCACCGCATTTTGCAATATGTTCCAATTTAAAAATTAGAGAAAGGAAAAATAACATAATATAATTATCCTATCACTTAATTTTTTTTTTTTAACTCAAAAGTAACATGTACGAAATTTAATACTTTTGTCATGAATTTGTACGGTTTATAATAAAGATTGTTGCTTTAGCGTCAAAGTGCATTATTATTGCATTCAGTACATTATTAATGTATTAGGGGGCGCGATAAAAATTGTGATTGAAAAGGGGGGCGCCAGTATTGAAAGTTTGAGAAGCACTGCCTTAGGTCGATAGGTTTCTGCAGAAACGGTACGAAGAGTCCAAAGAAAGGCTGGCTATAATGGTAGAGTAGCTCGAAATAAGCCCTTAATTGGAAAGAGGAATAGAGTCAAGCGATTGAAATTCGCTAAAGAACACATTTTAAAGCCTCAACAGTTTTGGAACGAAGTCATTTTCAGCGATGAGAGTAAGTTCAACATCTTCGGCAGTGACGGTCGCCGTATGGTGTGGCGTAAACCCAATACCTCACACCACCCAAAACACACAATTCCTACTGTGAAGCACGGAGATGGGTCGGTGATGGTTTGGGGGTGTATGGCTGCGCCGGGGGTGGGAAAGCTAGTATTCATTGATGGAGTCATGCACAAGATGGCTTATCTTAATATACTGCAAAATAATTTGAAAGAAAATGCTGATAAATTGGGACTGGGGTCGAATTTCATATTCCAGCAAGACAATGACCCCAAGCACACTGCGTTTGTTGTAAAAAAATGGTTGCTTTACCATTGTCGGAATCAACTTAATACACCTCCACAGTCTCCCAACTTAAATGTTATCGAGAATCTGTGGTCCCACCTTGAGAGAGCTGTGCAAAAACATCAAATTACAAGCAAGGAACAATTGAAATCGGTATTGCAAGAAGAATGGCTGAATATTGCTCCCGATACCCCTAGACATCTTGTGGAATCGATGCCTCGGCGATTGGAAGCTGTCATATCAGCAAAAGGTTATGCTACTAAATATTAACTCTTTATTATTCATGATTTATGCAGGAAAATAGATGAATGTACTCTCAATTTTGTGGCTATCAATTTCTGTTAATTTTCTTTATAAGTTATTATATGTATGTTTAAACTATCAAATATTTTGTTTTATCATTCAAAATAATGAATTATGATCTAATAAACGCATCTATGCTTAAAGGTTTTATAATTATATTTCCCTCATTTAATATAATTTTTTTCATTCTAAACATTGATTCCCGTTTTAAGAGTAGGTGTACCCTCATTTTTTGGGAGTAACTGTATATATATATATATATATATATATATATATATATATATATATATATATATATATATATATATATATATATAATAATTCCCCTAGCATCTCGTTTTAATTAACTCTTTTAATAATATTCAAATAATCTTTTAATTATTTGGTTCGAAACTAACACCCTGATCTTAATCGTAATCGATGAATATTATTGCATCAGAAATCCCAGTCCCGCCCAATCTTTGGTTCTCCATTATTTATTCAACCGCTCGCCACATCTTACAATATAAATATTTACCACTCAATGGAATTATTGCAGAGGCACTTCAATAGTCGGCAGGATCTTTCTACGTGGGAAATAAAAGATGTCGGCATTATTTCAATCATAAAGTAGAAAAGAAAGAAAAAAAATGTTCTGTGGATGTGCGAATATTCATCGTAAAACGTGCAAAATAGTTTCACTACTTCGCAAAACGGGGAATCTCCTTTCTTCAACTCCGGCAAAAAGCATTCAATGCTGATATGTGTGCGTCGTATAATTCTAGTTTTGTGAATAATCACGTTCCAAATGTTATGTAAAAATTCAACGCCAACAGAAAGAAGAAAAGTTAAAAAGAAAAAAAAGTATATAAAAATCAATCAACACACGTATGTTTTAGGAAGTGTAATGCAAGCGATTTTTCAACGCAGCGACAAGTGTTTCGTTTTTATTCTGTTTTAATTATTTGCTGTTCGATCTAAATAGATGTGTATATTTTCGTTATTGTTTTCTGAATGATTGTTCTTAAAATGTTTAAAAAATATATTATTAGTAATATGCCCGATGAGATAATTTACTAATAAGAGTCATAAGTTTAAAATGCTAATAATCTATTTTGATCCAAATTCTGATATTGATATAAATTTATGGTTTAAAGATTTTGAAGAATTTTATGTTTCGAGTTTTCCATATGAAATGGTTTGGTATGGGGTAGTGGTACCATTATAATTTTTTATATATTAAGCCTGTTTATACCACAGCAATTTTTCTTATATATGTCTGGTTCCACTCTAGTGTTTCTTATTAACATTATATGGGTCTTAACCCATCGTTTACTTTTGTTATATTTTGGTCCCTACCACCATTGTACTGTTTTTATGGTTTATTCTGTTTTTCAATATATGTGTAAAAATATTTTTATTTCTCGATTATATTTAAATTTGTTGATGGGGCAATCAAACTTAAACTCCACCTATTATTGTGAATGTTCTTATTATAAAAATAGCATTTTTAAAAACAATTCCATAGATCTCGGGGTTTATATTTTTGAATTTTGATTTTGAATGTGAGAAATGATGCTATTATAGTTTTTTGAATTCTTACCAATGTTTTGATATTTTTATTTCGAGAATTTTATGCCGATACTAATTGATATATTTTATGTGATTTTAAGAATTTTTATTATAAGATTTACTCTGTTACAATCATACAATGTATTTAATATTAAAATGAACAACTTTTAATGTGTATAAAATGATAATGGTTTTGAGAGCACATAGGCTGAGAAAATATAAATAAATAATTAAAAGTAAAACACATCAAATTTTAACATACGGAAGAAATGCTAAATAAGAAAGGTTTTGTAAGGATTGTGCATAGTGAGTAGCTCAAAGGACTACACCAATGTCACGTGGTCTTCAACGTCAGGTATAAATGCCGATGTTTCTGGAAACCTCGCTCTCTTCGCTCGTTTCTCTGTAGTCATGTAGCCGGCTGCAGCGCGTTCTGTGTGTGCCTTTGTCTGTGTTGTGTCGTCCATGTTTGCTTCATGTATGTGCAATGCCGTCTCTACTGGATTTTTATGTGTTTCTGGATGTGAATAAAAAAGGAATTTCGATTTCCATGAGTGCCTCTTCAATACTACCATGCTTCAACATAGAAGATCACACCACCGGCCACGCCTATCCTTTGGTTCCCTACAATAGTAACATCCACTCTCGCCACGGCTTACAATGAGTTTTATCGATCTCAGGAAATATTACATATATATGTGTGAGTGTATTCTCTTTAACCCTCTAAAGTTTTATTTTATTAACTATTAAATTTATCAATGTGATATTTTTGTCACTCTATTCTCTCTCTCTCTCTCATACAAATAAATTCTTTTCATTATATTCTTAAATTATAAATTTACGGTCAGTGAGTTTTAGTTTCAAGCCCTGGTGTGATTATGCAGACCGTGTTAAGAAATATTTCATGTTAAATTCAAATACACATCAAAATATCCCACAGGATGTGTTGGGGAAGACAGGAACAAACTTAATCATCTCGTTTGATATGTGCCTGAAAATTATGAGAGATCCATCGATTCCAATTTGATCTATAGAAAATTGAAATAGCTCTAGTCCTGACTAGTATACACCTTTCCAAATTTTAAAACTGGCAAAGATTGCTTACTGATATATATTGCAATGGAAATGAATAAATCTAGTCACAGTCTGTCTAATTACAATTTTTGGGACTTGATTTATGTACGGAAATATTGTCGTAAAATCGAGAATTCTTTACAGGGGTATTGAATTTTTTTAGGTTCAACCGTTTGAAATAACACCATGATAATCTTCAATTCTTTCTAATTAAACTATTATTTTTGATTCGGAATGGACATAGGTTACACAACTGAATTCGTGTTTTTTATATACTTTATTATATATCAGTTCTATTCTATCCATTAATAGGTAGCAGACGAGTGTTCATGTTCGCGAAACTTTTGACAACGTCGTTCATGTCGAGTCGTAGAAATGAGTCCTAGTGCCAATAAATACTAATAAATATAATACTAAATACAATATATTTACACATATATGCAAGACTTTGCATGCGTATCAATTTTTAGTTTACTCTCCCAACTGGAAATAACCACAACTTTGTCCCCTAAGAAACTGACACGTTTGCGTTTTAAAAAAACGATGATGCAATCTTGCATTATCCACGTATTCTGACCAATCACAAAAGTCTTTATTGGAAATCGTATGATTCTAAAATTTTTAAATTGATGTAATCTATAAAAACTGAGATCTCCAGAGCGAACAAAAAAGGCTTTTGTGTATAACCGTAATGTTCGCATGTCTTAGTGTGTGTGTGGGGGGTAATATAAATATCTCACTCACTCTGCATCGAAAAAAAATTTTTTGACATTAATTTATCTAACTAAATCATCTCTGAATAACTTTTACCCCTATAGATAAGATTATTAAAAAGATAATTCGCAATTATATAAAGTTATACATAAGAAATTAGACAGCCTGAAATAAGATAAAAGAAAACACATAGTCGTAAGCTCAGTTATTTCACTGCTGATTTTCTTCTCAACAATTTGTATTTTAGATTGCGTTTTTCATTTAAATTTTATGAAAAGTTGTGTATAATAAATTTCGTATATATACGTTTTGGAAATTCCGATTAATGACTAGTGGAAAGGCAATCAATTTTAAGCGCTTATATTTCTAATCTTCCTCCATAATTTAAAATAGAAACCGAATTTACTTTGTTGTACATTCAACTTTTGAAATGACATTTACAATATAATTAATTCCTTTAGAAAGTTAAAAAAGTTTCATATAAAAACAAATTTTTGAAAAGCTGGCGATAAAAAAAGAAAGAATGTGGCCAACTGTCGACAAATTGTTTCCCCCCATTTCCTGCATGAGTCATAACGGCGATGCATAGCTGACCTTTAGAGAAATAATTTTACACTTTTTTTGCTTTTATTTCTCGTTCAGGCAAAAACACAAGGTAGGACGGTCATTTCTAAAGGTACAAACGAAAAAAGAAAGACGAGTTCATGTTGTCTTGTTTCTCGTAAGAGAAGAAAGTGAATTCAGAATTAAGTTTTTTTTTTTTTGTATTTTCTTTCTATGGTAATGCTTTTGATTTCAGATTTCATTGAAGGTTTTCAAAACTGATTCAGTTTTGATGGCACAGTTTTGTTCATCTGTTATTATTTTTTTACTTAATGCTTTCTAAAAAAGAAAGATCTTGAAATGAGAGAGAGAGAGAAATTTAACTGAATAAGCTTTTCAGAGAAAAATGGAGAATTAATGTATAAATTTGCAATTCGCTTTAGAGTTGTTTTAACTACATATTTTTTGAGACAAATTTTTAAATATCAGGAAGTAAAATCTAACTAAAATGTTGAATATTGTACACGTTCAGTTTTAAAATGCTGTGTTAAGATATTTCGGAGCATTTTCTTTGTGAATTCCTTTCGAAATGGGCAAAACTACCTCCAAAAGAATAAAGAAATAAAGTTTAGTTAGAAACTAAATTATTTTCAAAGGTCCAGTAATTTATCCAATTTTTTTAATTCTTTTCTTTATACTTTAATCTGAGGGAATAATCAAATGTGTGTGTGCCTGCGTGTCAGGGGCGTAGCTACCGCCGTATTAATGATACGGGGACCTCAAGCTACAGGTGTTCCAACATGTGCAACTACAATTTAACTAACAAGGCTCTCATATCTAAAAGAGTCGCCCATCCGGTACAGTGGTTAGCGACGCTGACTGCTGTGCCATTGGGACTGGGTTTGAATCCCGGAGAAGACATGGATATTTGTGAATGTATAGTGCCTTTGCGGCTTGGGGGTACTTTAAATAGCCGTTGTGCCGCAAGTCCTCTCGTGAGGTTGGGGGAAGAGAGGTGGGAGGCCCCTGACCACCCCCAGGGTGTTCTCTTTCTAAATTGGGTTGAAACCGAGCTAAATCGTTCTGTCACCTGTATGGTGATTAAACCTACGACGTCACTTAGCCCTTAGCCATGATGATTTTAGTGGGCTTTGATCTGGCCTTTGCCGAATAGGTGGCATTGGTTACAACAACATATCTAAAAGAGGGTTCCGAAGTAATTTTGGTGCAGGGCCCACTCAGAACTAGCTACGTCAGTGGTGTATATTTTACAGCATTATTAATACAAATTGGTTGCTAGTTTTTATTATTTATACACTTCTTCAGGGACGTCATAAGGCATGGGCCCGGGCTCAGGGCCTCGTTTCGTTCTCATCTCTGTCTTAATCAGATCATGATCCGTATAATTTGAATGGGGTCAAATATTATTTCCGAACATTTTCTCCGAAAAACAGGAAATTTTCAACAGGCAAAAGTGGTAAGACTGTATTATTATGTCATGACCCTTGTCCATGCCTAGGCCTTATACCATAAACAGTCATTCAACTCATTTAGTCGAAATGAGGCCATTGGTCGAGCCAGTTTGTGCCTAGGGGTTCTAAGAGATTTGTGAGTCGTGTACATTTATTTGTTTCAAATTACCGTTTGAACGAGTATTTGATAATACAGGCTGTATACTGTCTACTTTTAAAGATATCAGGTAGGGTTTATTTTAGCATAGGGGCTCAGGGCCTCAAAGAGTCTTAAGACGTCCTTAGTTTTGACACTTAAAATCTCTTCTTTGCTACTATATTTTCTGTTTCGTGAGAAACTTCGATATTTTGTTATATATTCTGTGCCGATATATACTGACTAGGCCGCAAGTTTGACACCCTGGCGTACACCTCCACCACACCATAGAGAAGACCCTCGGTGCTTACCTTTACGTGGTTTTAGAATGTAACCCCCCACACACACATAAGAGAGATCTGTGTACGTCACAAGTTAGGTTTGATTGTATTAACGCTGGACGAAGGGATAGATAACCGGGTCAGATAATAAAAACGACTTTCTTCTCATCTCGTTCTCCTTTTATATCACATCAAAGAAACTCAATTTTATTTGTAGTAGCCCCATTACACAACTTGACAGATCTTTATCGGAATTGGGACTCAATCCTGTAGATGTGGCATTAAAATCATTGCATAACGAAGTTCTGGCCCCGACCATTTGATGACTCCAACCTTGTAATAAATAGAGTTGAAAACATCATTCCATTTTTTAGGTATCGAGTTTAAGAGAGATATAATTTAAACGGCAAAAAAATTCAGTATATGTGAGAGAAATTTGATTTTGTAACCTATAACCTTTTTGATAAGCCGGCTGGGTGGCGTGGTTAGTTTGTCACTGGCCTTTTGCACCCTAGGTTGCAGGTTCGACCCCGGTTCAAGTCGGTGAATTTTCATGATGCAGAAAATTGACAGCGGCCATGATATATGATTATACGGCATGTAAAAGATCCCTAGAGTGTCTGTTTGGCTTAGGTGCTCTCGGCAAAATTAAATGCTAGTACAGGTTCGCACATTGTCAGAACTCAGGTGCTTCCCTCTAGGGGAGGAAACTGGACGTCAAAATTACCTGCGGCGATTGGTATCCACCTATATGGTGTCGCACTAAAAAAAGAGATACCAACTTCCAGGGAATGTACTAGGTCTGCAAGGGAAAAACACCAATCCGCAACCCATTAGAAATAAAAAAAAACCCTTTTCATAAAATTACCATCGTTATATTAAGGTAATGGATTGTTAAAACCAGATTTCTCGCCTTTTTGAATCTTCTGAATGTTTATTAACATCACACTTTGAAGCTACACCAAGGCTTTTGGAGGATTTTGAGCTTCGTCAAATCAACCTACATCAGCATCTCTATGGAGAAGGCCTTTAACGACATCAGAACTCGAACGAGCGACTCGGCAAGGTCGGCCATGACTACTCGGCTACCACAGTCGCACAGATTAGAGCAGAAAAAGAACATTTAGACCAGGGTTGACCCGCAACAACAATTTTACCGCCCGGCCTAACCCTGCGTGGGTTTTGAAAATAATCACTGCGAACACAACATTTCTCCCGAAGAAGGAAAGATAGTAGTAAAGAAGAGATGTTTTGTGTCCCGAGATTAACATTAAATTTTCTTGTTTTTTATGCATGTTTATTATTACACTGGTGTGCAAAAATTAAGGACGAAGTCGAAAAATTAGCATATCAGCTGAACGAAGAGGCAGAGCGGACAGAAAGACCAATCAGGAGATCAATCACTTTTTGCAAAATAAATATATAGCAGAATAAAAGTAATGAACTTAACACATTGCCTTCTAAATACACTGATGATAGAGACTTTAAATTTGAGACTAATAATTATTTAGATTTTGTGGAAAAAAAGATATTTTTTTGAAGTTTTTTTGCTAATGCATTTTTTCGTTTTTATTGCACCATAAATAAAAATCTACTCATGATACTAAGTGAGACTTAAGTGTGCTGACAGAAACTTAATTTACATTCTTATCATTACGTAAATGATTACATTAGGATTTCCCGATTAATTGTTTGTTAAATGTGCTTTCTAAAAATTGGATTGGGCAAATGACTCATTTAACTTGTGCTTTTGGAAAGAAATAGTAACTTTTAAAAATACCGGTATCATTTACTCAAACACTAGTAAAATTTGAATGCATCATTATATTAATCAATGGTTAGTAATTAAAAGCTCTTTGAAACAGAGAATTAGTTGAACCCTTAATAAAATTATCTTTCAACCATATGTTTCGCCTTTTTTTTTATCAAACAATAAGAATGATGAGGAACAAGTTGGTTAAGTAAATAGACACATAGTAAATAGTTCACATGAAGTAGAACACAAGAGATGTCAACTCCAACACAATTTTACTTAATGCATAAGACTTGTACAGGGAAAAGTCTAGAATAACTATCCTACGCGTGTCCAATAAAATATCATTATTTCGTCAATAAAGTCTTTTCTTCTGTTCTGAGGTATTCTGCATAAGTGAAAATTCAATCTCTGACTGTTCAGACAGGTTTCTAAGCAATTGTGCCTTTAACAGGCAATAAATGCTCTTGAATGTGGTTAAATATATATATAATTGGTAATCTTCCTTCCAAGAAATTCAGCTTTATCATAAGTTTTTACTACAATTTCATCACTAATCGTAACGAAGATATTTCTGTCATACAAGAACACTTATTATTTCCTGCCAGAGCTTCTATTGAATCGCTTACAAGTCATTCATGAAAACTAATGCTTGATTCACAATTTAATACTTAACACATATTTAAATTATTTGCATTAATAAATGTATCAGGCCAGAAACGTCATACACATTTAAGAGTTCATCACACCATCTATTCTTGTTCGGAACGTGAAAAGTGGAGGACTCCATAAAGAATGTGAAATACTCTTGAGGAGAATATAAGTCGGTACCTTCTGATTCGTAAGCACGTAACATACCACTAGACAAAAGTTATCACCTCTGTCCGGAGGCTGTTACTGGCTTATGTAGATGATACCGTTACACGCTCCCCCACCAGTGAGTCTATTAACAGGCGAATGAACGATATACACTGGTGTGCAAAAATTAAGGACGAAGTCGAAAAATTAGCATATCAGCTGAACGAAGAGGTAGAGCGGACAGAAAGACCAATCAGGAGATTAAGTAAGGTGATGTATGGTAGCACATGCGCAGATATGCAGGTAGACGTAATGAGGGGAGTGTCTGAGTAGTATAAAGCATGTTGTCGGTGTAAGATCAGTATTTCTGGCAAAGAGATTGCACGCCGTATAGCAGTTAAAATCACACCGAGTTGCTGCCTCAGCGAGAAATGGCGAATAATCAATCTGTTAGACGACATCTGGATGCTTTTACCCGAGGTCGAATCATTGGGAAGTTGGAGGAAGGCCGCAGTGTGACAAGTGTGGCTGCAGA
This sequence comes from Trichonephila clavipes, assembly GCA_019973935.1. Classification (NCBI taxonomy): domain Eukaryota; kingdom Metazoa; phylum Arthropoda; class Arachnida; order Araneae; family Nephilidae; genus Trichonephila; species Trichonephila clavipes. The sequence goes on along the minus strand of BMAU01020669.1, from coordinate 213,274 downwards.
GTTCGAATTGCTCACAGTATCGTTTCACGACTTTGGACACAATTTCAAACTACAGGAACAGCTATCCGGGGTTCAGTAGTGGTCGTCCACGAGGAACCACACCCGCAGATGACCGGTACATTGTCTTACAGGCCAGAAGAAACAGGCGGCAGACAGCGGGAGAAATCTCTAGACACACGACACAGGTGACTGGACGACCGATATCGCGTTTTACCGTGGCCAGAAGACTGCACGGTGGTGGTCTGTTTGCACGACGCCCTGTACGGTGTGTACCTTTAACGCCAGCCCATCGGTGAAGGCGTTCTCTGTGGTGCCGCGAACACCGGAATTGGAGAGACAATGAATGGGGACGAGTACTGTTTACAGATGAGAGCAGATTCAGTTTGAGTAGCGATTCTCATCGCATACTCATCTGGAGAGAGCGGGGAAGCCGCAATCATCCCTCGAACATCATTGAAAGGGACAGGTATGGAGGTCGCGGTGTTCTCGTTTGGGGAGGTATCATGCTTGGTAGTCATACAGACCTTCACATCTTCGACGCAGGTTCAGTCAACGGGACCCGTTATTGTAACAAGATTCTTCTTCCATATGTGCGTCTTTTTAGAGGCGCTATGGGTTTGCAGTTCCCTTTCATGGACGACAATGCACCATGTCATCGCACAATAGCTGCCGAACAGCTCTTAGAGAGTGAGAATATTGAACGTATGGATTGGCCGACACGATCTCCGGATCTCAATCCCATCGAGCATGTATGGGATTTTCTAGGCAGACGCTTGGCATCTCGTACCTTACCACCAGTAACGATTCGGGAGCTTCGATTGGCGCTCCAAGACGAATGGGCAGCAATGTCTCAAGAAATCATTGACACTCTCATTCTCAGCATGGGCAGACGCTGTGAAACCTGCCTAGCAGTCAGGGGAGATCATATCCCCTACTAAAGACCGGATGTTTCTTGCTGGACACCCATCACAGGGATGTTTCGGCCTTCAGTCGCATTGCGCTCCATGCTACTTTTTCAATCAAGCTTCTTTTTATCCCTCTGATTTCTCTTTTAGTAAGTGTTGCTTATATATTACACATGTCCTTACGTATTGGGGATCTTACGGTATTAAATGTGTTGATTTGGAAAGCTTTTGTACAAAGTTATGTTGAAAAAACCGTCTCGTCCTTAATTTTTGCACACCAGTGTATGTACAATTCAAAACAAACCTACATTTCGATAATAATTGATTTTTTTTTGCCGCTTATTAAGAGTTAAGCCTAGTTTGCTTAGCCCAAGAGCCTTTGAGTTAGGCACCCTTGATTTAGACGAATAAAAAGTACATAGTTTCTTGTTCCGAAAATCTGGAGTACCCGAGGAAAAAAATTCGACTTAACTCTTGGTTTTTCTCGTAATTTTGAATATTGGTGAGATGACGAATATGAACCTTTAAACTGGTGTCCTGTTCTCCACATCCTAGTCAAAATTACAGTGAGGACCTCAGGGCCCGGCAGATTTTACGAGTATTAGTCTCTACATAACATGCCATTAATAAAATTGGGAATCAAGCCCAGATCGACAGAATATCGCCGGCCACGAGCTATATGCTATAACAATTCCGGCTACTAGCAGTCGAGAGAGAGAGTGAGTTAATAGGGTGTTTTTTTAGAGGTAGAGTACTTTAAATTGCAATAAAACAACGATGTGTTATTCGATTGACATGAATTTTTTTTTATTCGAAAGATAATCTTGTGGCATTACATTTTAAATATGATTTCTGGCATAGCACTGGCTCGGATGTAATCCAATCTGGACGTCCAATTTTCGATGACTTTTTCCAACATTTGTGGCCGTATATCGGCAATAACACGGCGAATGTTGTCTTCCAAATGGTCAAGCGTTTGTGGCTTATCCGCATAGACCAATGACTTTACATAGCCCCACAAAAAATAGTCTAACGGTGTTAAATCACAAGATCTTGGAGGCCAATTCACAGGTCCAAAACGTGAAATTAGGCGGTCACCAAACGTGTTTTTCAATAAATCGATTGTGGCACGAGCTGTGTGACATGCTGCGCCGTCTTGTTGGAACCACAGCTCCTGGACATCATGATTGTTCAATTCAGGAATGAAAAAGTTAGTAATCATGGCTCTATACCGATCATCATTGACTGTAACGTTATGGCCTTCATCGTTTTTGAAGAAGGATTCCACCAGCCCATAAAGCGCACCAAACAGTCAGTTTTTCTGGATGTAACGGTGTTTCGACATACACTTGTGGATTAACTTCACTCCAAATGCGGCAGTTTTGTTTGTTGACGTAGCCATTCAACCAGAAGTGCGCTTCATCGCTAAACAAAATTCGCGTATGAAAATCGGGAACAACGGCAATCTCGTTTTGGGCCCATTCGACGAATCTACGCCTTGCTTGATGATCGTTTTGATGAATTGCCAAACCAAACTGAGAATAAATCACTTGACAGCTGTTAAATTGGTCGCCATCTTGGAAAGTAATGCCAACTTAAACTTCTATACCTGAAAAAAAACACTCTTTATTAACGTCACACAGAAGCGCACACAATTCCAGGGTCGAAAGTCCACTATCCTCGTATCATGCTCCAATACGCCGCCCAATCTATTCTTTTAATTTTGTCGATTTGGGGGAACAAAAAACAAAATGAATAATTAGCATCAATTGATAAAATTTATTATTAAATGGATAATTAGCATTAATTAATAAAATTAATTATTACATGAATAATTAGCATTTCTTAATAAAATTAATTATTACATGAATAATTAGCATTGCTTAATAAAATTAATTATTACATGAATTATTTGCATTAAATAGTAAAATTAATTATTACATGAATAATTAGCATTAAATAGTAAAATTAATTATTATTAACAAATGCTTAATTAAATTGTACGTACTATATACATAGGATTATAATCAATCGAAAAAATATCAAGGACTTTGAGAAAGGTTCAGACCCCTCCCCCGTGGCCGCGGTAGCCGAGTGGTATAGGTATCGGACCATGGCTTGCTTTGTCACGGGTTCGAGCCCAGTACCACTAAAGACCCGCCGTGTAGGGCAGCGATGCACGTTAAATCTGTCGAGAGCTGAAACGTCCTCCCGTTGGTGTGGTGTGGTAGTTAGGAGAGGGGGGTGCCAGCTCAGGTGTCGTCCACGTCACTTGACCATGGTTCAAAATTACGTGGTCCGTCGCCAAAAGCCCTCGTGTAGCTGAACAGTGCGACGTTAATATTCTATCAATCAATCAATCAATCAGACCCCTCCCCCCCTTGTGTGTGCCGCTGACGTCACTCTGTAAGGCAACACGAGGGCTATTGGCGATATACCTCGTAATTTTGAACCATAGTCAAATGACGAGGTCACCTGAACTGGTCAAATGACTGGCACCCCCTCTCCTAACTTCCACACCCCACGTTTGAGCTTCTCATATTTAGCGTGTATCTGTCCCCTTTACACAGCGGTATCTCAGTGGCACCAACACTCTCCAATCACGAGTTCGCGACCATACTCACTAGCTATTCGCGGCTGAATATATTCCTTATGCGCACGGATTAATCTTGCTTCTTAAATTGCTCCCCTTCCCAATTCAGACGCACATTCATATTCACAAAAAGCAAATTTTTGATCGAAGCATCCTGTGTTGTCTTACAAATGTTAATATTCAAATACTGGTTCGTGTTTTATCAAGAGCAATGCGACTTTTGGACTGTTTTTATGTTTATTACGAAACGGTGCTATCGCACGCTGTTGCAAGAAGGAAGCTACAACAACTGAAGCGGAGGGTTACATCGAAACATTGGCGGAGTTGCTCAGTCGGCGGATGGCGATCGCGACAAAAAATAGATAGAATTACGGACTGTCTTTAGAAAAGCAGAACCGATTTGACAAAGGATGAAATTTATATACTAAGAAATTATTGCAGCATGTGATGGAGAGAGAAAAAAACCCGTACGCGCAAGGGTCCCAGAGTTGCTAGTGAAGTGGCACGAAGAGGGGCAAAAAAAAGCGAATCGATTTTCACTTGCAATTCATAAATATAATTTTTTTTTTTAATTAGTAAAACTGTTTTTAAATATACGTTAAAAGCTTCAATTATTTAATTCATTTAAATTCTTCCTGCTAAGTATCTTGATCTGCAGTATCTTTTTTATAAATTTCTGAATTATATTGAAGCATTTGTGATGATGGAATGAAATCAACGCAGCAAGTCTCTCATTCTTCCAATGTCATTATGATTCTGATAATTGACTCTCAAACAGTTCGAGGCACATTCGATTCCTTAATTTTGTCTGGTTTGACGTCACTCTAGGAAATGCCCTTTCTACAGTGGCATTACTTATGGGTAGGACGCAAGGCTTTAAAGCAAATATAGGTAAATCTCTTAAAAATGGATTTCTAACTATTTCTAACTTTTCCCTAAGGTATACCAATACGTTCGGAGCCCTTTTTTTAAAAAACATCATTTCGAAAAAAAATTATACCCTTTTTAACTTCAGTTTATATGTATATATATAAATAAACTATACTTATCTAATATTTGTAATAAATCCTTTAAGTTTCAGAAAATTGGTAAATTTGTTGGAAATTTTGAAGAAATTTTAAAGACATTAAAAAAATTCTACATGAAAATCCATTGACCCAATTTGTATAAATTTAGTATCAAAACAATCATTATGTGTGTATCTAGTGTCTGGAGTAAAATCTTTTGATTATATAAATAAATAAAAATTCCACAACTAGTCGAGAAGCCAAAACAAGAAATTTGTCATGTTTTACAACACCATTACACAAATACCAAGCCATAATTTAAAAAAAAATATTCTTATTATGATCATTCTTTTACTTCAGGCCCTAGAAAACATTGTGAGAAAAAATGGTTCCAAGTTTCAAAGTTATTTAATGGTAATATTTTGATTTATCATTTTTGAAATTTTCAAACTATACGAAAAAGTGATTTTGAGAAAAAAATGCATTTTTAGTACAATTTATCACATTTTTTTGTATTTACATAATTACTTGCTTAAAATTCACCAGTTTTATAGCTTACACCTTCCATCAGCTCATTTTTAATCATTTTTTTCTATTTAGCTAATCTATTTTTTTTCTGGCAACTTTTGCCACAGCCAGGAATGCCGTTTAGAATCTGTTTTTCCAATTTCATCAAGTTCTGAAAAACCTTTCAATGTTAATACACCAACAGTCACTCAGAAATGTTTCAAGATATCTATCAATCCCTGAAATCCCTTATTGAACTCAATTACAGCCATGTATCCTCCTAATCGCAGTATTGTTAATGAAACAAAAACATCTTTTGGAATAAATTTCCAAGGGATTCCATTGAAACATTCATTAGAGTTTTGTGTTTTTCCTGGTAAACATTTTCCTAATAAGTTTTGATCACATAACTTCATATATGTTGGTTTGATTATGTTGATCAGATTTGGGGGAAGTCCTTTGGATTTATCGATGTAGATCTTATCCTTTGATACGGCTTGTTGACATTTACACCAACTATCCGGTCCAACATGGCATTGGCCATGCATTTGCTGTTTTGCATTAGAGCAAAAATGGAAAAATGCTGCAATGACTGCACATTGCATGCCTTGTAAATTATTTACATTGTCACGGATAGCAATGCCATAGTAATTCTGTAACTTATCGATAAAGGCATCCGTCAGTTTTCCTCGACCTCCTAGATCTTTTCGTTTGGATTTCAGTTTCCTCAGTTTTGTTCCTACACGCTTTTGTATGTGCTCAATACACTCGTATTTTGCTACAGTATTCTTACCATAAATATCTTTTACAGAGGCATACCCCTTAGAGTCTCCATCACCAAAGAAATTTACATGCTGTAATTTTCTTATTTCGACAGATCGTTCAAAAATGCGATAAACACCCAGGGATTCCATAGCACCAGATGACCCGATATATTTTGCACAATTATGAATGGTGTTTAACTCTTTGTTTTTGGAATTGCAAAGTCTACACCAGGGGTGCCCAACCCAAATTGGTTGGTGGGCCACATAAAAATTTACTAAACTGAGGTGTGGGCCGCACATATCAAAATAAAAAAAATATTCAAAATATTTTACTATCGTACAGCATTCAAAATATGATATAATCAACATTCAATTATTGATATGATCAAAAAGCACTAAGTTTACCTTTTACTGGATCACAATCACAACAAAGTTGAAAGTCGACCGATTGCACTTGTGGGTGGAAGAATATCTCTTAACCTACAAGGTTCTTATCTACAGTAGATTTATGCTACCATCTGAGGTTACGTAGTACAACAACTATGTGTATAACATCTTCATATTTTATACTTGTGTTACAGTATGTTTGCATAAAATAAGTTAGATTTTTAATTATTTTAATTTTAAATTGATCAAAATTTTTATTTCAAATGCAAAAAGCAATTAAGTAAAGAACAGCTTTGTAATTATTACACTGTTTGTCAAAAAAAAGTTTTTTTTTTTTCTGCCCGATAGCCAAATGTTTAGTTTCTTATTGTATGATATTAATTATTGCACCTTGATTAAATATATATCATAAAATGAAAAAAAATTACATAATTTTAGAAGGTTAAAATATAAAACATTTTTATTCTGCTGCCGTAACTATCTTACATTTCTACTAGCTGGTCTAAAAGTCCTGAGACAACTCATTAAATCCATCATCGGGTTCTTTCATTGCCAAATAAAACAAGAAAAAGACTACTAATCTGAACTTAAAAAATATAGACAAATTATTTCTCTGACAAATAGAACCAAATACACAACGCACACAAACGAAGTTCTCGTTGAAAGAGGAATAACACACCCAAGCTCACCTGCTTTCCTTTATCCATCAACACCTGGTATTACAATTTCTTAGAAGTCAAATGAAGGAAAAAATTATTTCGGTAAAAACTGCACGGGGAGAGGTGAGGGTGGGTCAAAACACGATATTTTCGATTCAACCGTCTGTAGTCCTAATGTCTAAAATAATATAGACAGAAACTTCAATTGGGCCGCATGCAGCCCATGGTCCGCGAGTTGGGCATGCCTGGTCTACACACTTTTGACATGAATTCAACGTCTAACACCTTTCCAGAATCTATCGAGATAACAGACACACATCCATTCAAGGAGGAATATCCTCTTCGTTGCCATGTGCCATCCACCGACACACCACATTGAGAAATTTCAGTATCAGTTTTGTTACTTCTAATTTCCAATGCAGCTTCCTTCATTGTATTGCATGCTACGTTGTTAGCAGCAAATTTAAGCTTTTTTCCAGGAAACCAAATGCTCTTTTAGATGTTACATCTATATTTATTGCAGAACAAAGTTTTTTGGCCGCAGAATGTCCTTTACCAATGATTCCCATACCAAAAACAAATGCAAGATTGATACTATGCAGTTTTTTTACTTTCTCAGAAGTGCAGAATGAGAAGGAATAGTCACAGTTTTCACATTTCAAAGTCATATTTAAAGCTAACCCAAACACAGAGTCTCTTGCACAACACTAACTTTTCTTTCAAAACACACAGGACAGCATAATAATGAAATTATATTGTACGAAACTCCTAAGTTAAAAATAACGTTTTTTTCATTGTCTTCTGGAACATCTGCAGGTTTCAAAGAATTAATTAGCTTTGATTCACTTGCAGTTGGAATACTTGAAAATTGATACTTGTCTTTTCGTTGTTGAAAACTGAAACTCTTTTGCAGAACTTATTTCCCTTGAACTGACGTTTACGGGAATATCTTTTATTTCTGTTATTTCCCATAATTATAAAATAGTAATGCGAGCTAATAATTCACTTGTGTTTTAACACAAATAATACTTGATAACTTTTGTTTTGCAACTAAATACGCATAATTTTTATCAAATGAAGCTGAAAGTAAACAAAACAAATATTGCCAGATTTACTTTGTCAAATACTTTCAAATTGTATAATTATTTTCAATATTATCAAAAGTTTTTTTAAAAATTATACTTTAAAAATAATGTTTTTAAAATTTGTTTGACCAGTTTAAGGGTATTTAAATGCTGACTTCCGGCTATTTAAATACCTACTTCCGGTTTTCCGCGTTTTACGAATTGTTAAAGATCTTGAATTCTAAGTGACCTAGGAACAAAATAAGAACAGATTTATAGAGCTAAATAATTGCTTTATTCTATAAAATCAAAAACTCAAAATATGATTTTTTGCAAAAATTGACCATTTCAACGTAACGTATTATTGTGTGACACACAAATAATTCTCCATCATTTAAAAGCTCAGATTCAGATAGAAAAACATTTTTCAACTGCATGCTAAAAATTGATCTCTATTGATTATCCACAACATGTGTAATTTAGATTCGTCTGCTAATTCTAGAGACAGATACAAAAAAAAAAGACGATTTGAATTTTAAAAAAAATTCAGGGGGAAATTCTTTATCTTTTTTAAAGTTCCGTAATTTGAAAGGATTTGGATTAATGGTTACACACATGAAATTTTGAGAAAATCATGACATCTTTTACCTGTGACTTCTTTAGAGATTCTGTAGAAATTATTTTACGTTTGCTTGTCAGTTTATTCAAAAAGACATCCGTCAAGTACTTCAATAGGCAAATAAATGCTTATTAAACTCATGTCAACTTCGAGATTGATACATTTAGAGTAAGTTGTTCTTCCTAAAAGAGTATGGGTGCAATCTTTTAATCCTTCAGTAATTTTCAATGATCAACATAATGACTTTGAAAAAAAAAATGAGCAAATTAATCCACTCAAATTCAGCTAAAATTGACAACTGTAATTTAACAATTCTTAATTCTATCCATGTATTAATTTAAGTAAACGGATAGTAAGACAAGTAGTTGATTGGAAAGAGTGTAATCTATTCAGTGGCGTAACGGAGAATATTAGGGCCCCTTGCAAAGTCAGCTTTTGGACCCCAAGCCCTAATACGTACTTGGTGTCAGTCAGGCTTTGAGCCTCCTAGAATCCAGGGACCCATCGCAATGCGAGGGTGTACGTTACTGAATTTAGCTCAAAACCTTTCAAAAGGGATTTAATCAGATTTTTATTACATAATCTCTTTAGATGACAAGTGCTTACTTTTGTCATTGTATGCAATTTTTATAAGTTCAGTGCTGCAACGTAAGTTAATTACAAAAATAGATTTTTGTTCTTTAATTCAATGCAGTACCATTGATGATAATTATACAATTTACTTACACTGCGAAAAACCGGTATTCAGAACGGAGCACAAAATATTCACTTTTGAATCCGTCACATACTCAAAATAGCTCCGATGCAAACATACTCAAATTTGAGAATAGCCCAATCTTATCTTTGGCAACGACTACGTACTCAAAATTGTAAACATCGCATACTCATTTTTGAACCTGTTACTGGATCAAATTTGAGAATATAACAGCTAAATGAGTGTGTAATGCACTCATTTATGAGTATTTATGGGTCAGATATGAGTTTATATGTTATTTTCGATACTGTTGTATCCAATACGAATTTTTAACATAAAAATTTACAAATAAAATTTAAAGGGATCTAAATATGTGATACTTAAGTTGTAAATTTCATTTTTTCCATCTTATATATTATTTAATTCACATTTTATGAAGTTTTTACCACTTAACTTCGAAAATCTAAATTCTTTTTGCATTTATTGTGTTACAAAAAGGTACTTGCATATCATCGCAAAAGTGCGAACGTTCAAGATAATTCGCCATGTTTCGTACGCGCTGAATTAGCAACCATGTACTTCGTTTTATATAATGTCGCCAATACCAACAAAAATTTTACTTTAAGAAAAAAATAATACAGCTATTATTTGATCAAAAACTTTATGTCTCTTCGAACTTATACCTCAGATTTAAATCTTTGAAAATAACAAAAATAGATTCGATGAAATTGTTAAACAAATTTGTAAGCATTTGAACTAGTTCCGGAAGCAATTTGGTTTATTAAAAGCTATATTATGTTTTTCTAAAAGAATCATATTGTTTCTTTAAAATCCTATACAAGCAGAAAATTAACTTTTATTTAAATTCAGTCTTTCAATAGTAAGTTATTGGAAATATCTTGGAAACTTTAGGATGAATAACAGATTTTATATAGTAAAAATTTCAAAACAAAGTAAGAAAGGAATAGTTTTTTACATATTATGTAACGAAGAAAAAGCCTTTTGAAAAAAATAACACTCATTAGGCCCAGGTGCGTAAGTACTTTTTTATGAATTGTTTTGTTTAAATAGAAACACATTCATCCAGATGAAAATATAGAAAAATGCATTGCAATATATATTACAAATTAAGTTAGTTTTTTATTCATATCACCTGATTTTGTACTCTCGTATCACCAAAGGAAACAAATATTATAGTTTTTAAGTTAATGTTTTTTAAATCAAAAATTAAAATACTTAAAAATTTCAGTCCTTAGAAGAATGTAAAAACAACTAAAACACAGTAAAACAATAATCCAAAATACAGCATTTTATTTCCAATGCCTTTTTTTTCTCAATGATTCACTGTAAAAAAGAAAAATAAAACAAACCAAAATCATATTTTTGAAATATTTATTCTGGAAATTGGACACATACACACACATATCATACATTAAAAAAAAATAAACAAGAATATAAGTGAGATTTTTGAAACAACATACCTTCATCCATAAGTTATTTTTATAAACACTATACAATCGATACTATAGTCAACTCCATTGCTTTAATGTAATATATATTGAATTATTTTCTTACAAGTAGAAATGAAATTAATGCAAATTAAGAATAAAGCATTCATAATCTAGAAACACGATAAAAGGTTTAAAAAGTATGATTTTCTAAATATTACACATGAAGGCATGTATTTTTTTGAAGTTCACATGTATAAAAACTATTGTTCAAAAATACCACACATTGGAACAATATATATATCAGTACACTACACACCATATATCTTTAAGGCATGGTTTTGAAATTGCTGCAAATAAGATTTTGGTATCCAATAGTTTTCAATCTAAGATGATGGTCCCGCAATAAGAACTCAACATGAAAATAGTTTAAAAGAATGGCTTATTCCTGACAAAAGAGGAATTACATTATGAAGCAAAAATGTAAGTACTTTTTTGTAGAAAACCAATTAGAAAAATATGAGTGCCAGGATTTAAAAAAAAAAAAAAATAGAACACAAGGTATTTAGAAATGCCAGGAAAAACAGAAAAACTATGGAAATTGGAATGTGGAGAAAATAGAAAAATAATAACTGTATTTAAAAGCGTGGGGTGCTTGATATCAATTGTTATAATTTCTTAATAGTTATATTCTGTAATACAGAGTTAGTGTAAAAATGTAGTACATGGGAACCCCACGCTTTTACCACAATGACATTAATTTTCTCGTTAATCATTTCATTCTTATATTAAGATTTATTTTTTACTTTTTAGTACGATTAACTATAAAACCATTTTCTTAAAAACTATAATTTTTTAAATTTATGGTGTTTCATGTACGTCAGACTGAACAGATTTCAGTACTTACGTATTATCAAAACAATCACCCACTCTATTAATAATTCGCTGAATTGACAACTCCAATTGGCACTTACGTCTTATTGGCGACATTATATGAAAGGAAGCACCTAGTTGCCAATTTTAAATGTGTCATCGGGTTTGCCAACTTGGTGAGTTATTAATAGAGTTGGCAATATTGATGCGATATTTCATAAGTACCCTCCAATTTCCTATGTATTGCTCACGATGAATTGGCAATCAGGTGCTTCATTTCATATAATGTTGCCAATAGGCTGCTATAATATATAAGTAGAAGAAACTTGCGTATCTAGGGCCATATTTTTTCAATGTACAGAAACAGAGCCCCTAGCCTGTTTAAAAAGAAGAAACTGATATGCACTCATCATTATACTAACTACCATCCAATTGTAAATATAAGTACTTAAAATATTAAATTCTGTGAAATAAAAGGTTTTAAAAAAAATCACAAAAATGGCCCTAGATACAATATCATTGTACCTAGGGTCTTTCCCTGAAAGTTAGGTTTCACTCTGTAATCAATAGAAAGCAAACATACATGAATTTAATACAAGAAACAATATCAGCTAATACATTGATTTATCATGTAACCATTTAAATTGCAATGGGCCAAATTATTAATGAATTACACGAATTTTCATCCAACATTTAATTTTAAAAACTGGTTCCAAAAGTGAGCTGCATACAATGTCGTTCTGAAGCATCAACAGTAGTATATAGCTGACAAAAGTGAGCTCACTTTTTAGCCTTGACGGTTTTGAGCTCACTTTTTGTCAGTGAGTGTTTTAAGCTCAGAGATGAAAAGAGTTTGGAGCGCTTGGAAATGAGAGTACGAGCGATCGAAAATTTCTCCTATCGAAACACCAGCCGAACACAGAAAGAGGGCTTGCAGGAGAAATCACCATTTTCCACCGAGACCAGCTGAGGTAATGGCTTAACCCTCCAAATGGACAGAACGGATTTTTCCGCCCTACTAGAGAGGCTTCGAAAATGGACTGCACGGATTTTCTGCCTTCAAGTAACGTTTTCAAAAGCGGATTAGCCGCACTTTTCTGAAATCCTTTCCCCCTTTTAAGGTTTAACATCTTGAAAGATAATGAGGGAAAGAGGAAGCAACACAGGAGTTTTATGGCTCGCAGGGAACCCCGTGTTTTGACCCCCCAATCGTAAAAAATCGGGCAGAAATTTCTTTACAACCCCAGAAGTGTTTCTTTGCTAGCTTGTATTTTAAAAGTTTTCAAAAGTCCCAACGCATAAGTAAAATATGTTACAATTCCCTTTTGGTGTTTCATATTAATTTCAAACTGTAACAAGTTGGGGCGTGTCAGGGCAATCTGCTATTTTATATAGTTAGACAAATTATATCTTTTTTTAAGTATATTCTCTTTCGCTTCATTTTTCTTATTCAAAGCTTTCAGTTTTTTGAAACATGATTATTTTATTAAAAGATACCGAAAAAATTAATAAAACATCAAACTCTTTAAAATTTGGAACCTTTTCAATTTTCCAACCACTAAAAATGAATAAATTTAAACTTCATCAAATCATTTGAAACATTTTCTTACACTTTGATAAAAATAATAACGAAAAAAAAAAACCTAATTAAGATTTATTAGTTTTTTTTTAATTTCAAATCCTAAGTGTTCAGGGAAGTTTAAGTACAGTACCTGGTTATATATTGTTAAAATACACCGAATTATATTTGAATTTTAAGTGCTTGAACTTCAGTTTACATCAAAGACAACATGAATGAAGATTTTCACACATTTTTTTATAACTTGAATGTTTGAATAAATGGTAATCAAAAATATACGGAAACATTTACAGTAGACATATATGCATATAAATAAACATAAAAATCAATTTTAAATTCGAGCTATTGAAAAACATTCGAATTATATATTGTTCAAAAATATCTATTTATACAAAATACCTCAACATTTATCTTTTTTTTTAAAGGCTAACTGAATAAGTAATTAAAATCTGGATATGTTTTGAAATCTCGACCTTATATAAAGCTAGAAATTTTATGTTAGAAATTCCATTTGAAATTTCGAAAAAATGCATCGCGCAGTTAAAGATTATTTACCATAAGTTTTAGCAATTGTTTGAGTATAATAAAAATTTCAAATTTTTATTATATAGCCTCTTTGGTATCTTTTAATATATTTCGGCCGCGGTAGCCGAGTGGTATAGGTATCGGAACGTGGCTTGCTTTGTCACGAGTTCGAGCCCAGTACCACTAAAGACCCGCCGTGTAGGGCAGCGATGCACGTTAAATCTGTCGAGAGCTGAAACGTCCTCCCGTTGGTGTGGTGGGGTAGTTAGGAGAGGGGGTGCCAGCTCAGGTGTCGTCCACGTCACTTGACCATGGTTCAAAATTACGTGGTCCGTCGTCAAAAGCCCTCGTGTAGCTGAACAGTGCGACGTTAATATTCAATCATTCATTTAATATATTTCGAAGTATTCATACAATTCGATTGAAAACCGCATGCTAAGAGCAAAAAATATACTAAAGAAATTGATGAATATACAATTACAATAAATTCTTACATAGAGAAGCAAAACTGAGAAGCTAAAGCGTAGGAATAAAAAATTTTGAGTATATCTGAAGTAGTTTTCGAAATATTTATTTTAAAGTTTAGAAAATTTGTGTGCGTTATGTTATACTTAATATTAATTAAATGGTTAAAATAATGTGTGTTAATATTAGTCATGTAATCGTTTGATGACACATTCATATACTAATAAAAATTATCATTGTCATTGATGCGAATGTCAAGAATTTTATGTAATTTTAAATTCAGACATTAAGATATTGATGTAGAAAATATAAAACGACCATCTAAAATACATGAAAAATGCAGTCTGCTGTAAAATGATCTTGACAAACAAAATCCGGCATTTTCACTTACTATGACAGAGCCGGGTTAGTCAGGGGCGATCTGGAAAAACAGAGAGAGAACCGCGGTTTTGATGGATGCCGCTCTAGCTTTTAAAGTTCCCAGGAAAAATTATATATATATAAATTACAAATGCAAAAATAAATCTTGTAATTTTCCATACATTTTTATAACAACGAATTGTGGAATTGGCTTCCAATACAATGTTGTGTTTGACAATATGTAAGGTAACCAACCCTACTTTAGATAAATTTGTACTACTTTTCTTAACCGTATTCCTTTTAAAATTAATTCGTGCAGCCGAAATACACCTTTTGCACCCTTAAAAATTTATGTAAATTATAACGGTTAATTTTTATTTATGCAACTTGTGGAATGTTCATAATTAACCATTTCCGTCTAAACAGTTTACATGGAAAAAAAAGTTTGGACTCCCTCATTCATTAGGGATTTATATAAGATTCTAACATTAAATTTTATTTTTCACCGAATAGGATCGAGTGGTAGTGTATAGTGCTTCCACACCACAAGTCTGGGGTTCTATTAACGGGCTGCGCAAGGTCGACTCTGCCTTTCATCCCCGCCACATTGGGTCGATAAATGAGTACCAAGTTTGCTTCGGGTCTTAAACACTGAAGGTCTCTCTTCAGACAGACCACCAAATCGGGACATCTGTTCATGCACCTCAGCGTCCAATGGTAACTTGTAAAAGCTTTTAGGCTTTTACGACTGATCTTACAATCCATATACGTTTTTTAGTAGTATATTTAAAAATGATAAGGACATTTTTACGACTGTGTGAGCTGTTATGCCTCGTTTATAAATATAAAAAATTGCATTCAGCTACAGTTTTTAAAATGTACAGAAATAAGTGGAGCAACAGGATACTTACATATTATGAATATTTTTGACTGCAGTAAGATATATTTATATTTCAGTTTCTTTACAATTTGAATAGAAGTTGTAAGCCATTTTGCGAATAGTTTGATATTGAGTATAAATCCATAGGCTGTTTAATATTGTAAAGTGTTTTACTTTGATACCAGCACACATTAAAATAAGGCTCATTTGCAGTTATATGATCAGCTTCAGTGATATTTAAATTTTAAAAAATAGTCTACACGTACGAAAACATTCTTTCACAACCGCACACCACATCTCTCATACTATATGTTCCTTACAGCAGGAAATATTTGTGTATACTGAAAAATTTAATGCAGGATACATTTCCAAGTGTTAAATTTGTTTTTTTAAAATTTGGTATGAATACATTGTGGAGAGAGAGAACTGTCGGTTAACTTCACTGAACAAAATTGTTTTAAGTGTACTGTTTTGAAAGACAAGATTAATTAGGGAGAACTTTTCTCACAATAGAATTTGTAATGACTGAATTGTGTGAAAATGTAGTTATCGATGTGTGACATTTTTCCTTGTAATAAAAGAAACAGAAAGATAAGAAATTTAACTTGAGTAGAAAATGGTTAGAAGTACTGTCATTCGCATTTGAAGAAGTATATCCCCCAATAAAATTAAAAATTATTGATTGAATGTGTGTTATGTCCATCACAAATGCCGATGTAGAAAAGGAATTTTTATTTAATACAAGAAGTTCGAAAAAGAGAACACTAGGAAGGAAAATTTAAATTTTTTCCGAAAAATATTCAGTTAACATAAAAATATCTTTTATATGATTTTAATTAAAATAAATTAAAAGTATTGAAATCCTTTTTTATGCTATTTTAAATTAAAAATATAACTGAATAGAGAAAGATCGGTTTTATTTCATAAATATAATCATTGTATGTAATATTTTTTGTGTTATTGTTTAAAAATGAGATAGGGCCTTTGCTCTTTTTACCTCATTACTTTTTTAAAAAACAGGAAAGTGAGCGCTTTTTCTTACTCTTGTGAAGGTCCCTTAGGACCTCACTTTAAGAACGAGAATAATTTTGAGTCAAAGAAGAACCAGTAGCCATTTTTATAAATAATTTTCTTTATTTGGTTATCTTTTCCAAATAGAATCAAAGACTTATTAACAAATACGTCTACTAATATTATGAGGTTTTAAAGGTAATATCCTTTAAATTAACTTAATTAATTAATGATCTAATTAATTAATTAAATAACGATCACGCAGAAATTACCACGATAATAGATCCCAGAATTATATTTAATAATGTTCTTATTGAACATTTAACTTTAATCTCACTCTTAAAACTTTAATGAGACTTTAAACACAAATCTATATTTACCGTTCGGAATCTCAATTTTTGAGATTAAATATCTTTAACAAGAAATCTTCAATTTAAATCCACGAAAACTTTCTGCTTCAATCCCTATCTCCTACTGCTCTAACTTTACTATTTCGTTTGACTTAAATACTGAATCTAATCTGCATGACAAGGAATCCTGTCCGCTTTTTGGAGTTGATTGGAAATAGGTAGGGAATTAAATTTCCCTAAAAAGGTCGACTCAGAAGGTTAGTGATAAAGTTCCGTATAGATTCGTCACAACCTCTCCAAAAAGAAAACGGGATTTATTCGAAGGACTCATACGTCCTGAAAATAAATTACGTAATTCCTATCTGCGTCATATAGCCCCGACGACTTTAACTTCTAACCGTATAGTATTGAAACATCTTCCTTAATGAAAAAGGACAAAATTACGATTTATAATTAATTGCCAAACCTCATAATACTTTACAAGTTTAAATTAATCCCTGCACTCTATCCATTTGGCGAAGGAGGCGTGGGTGGCAAAAAACCACCCTAGTGGTGGCAAAAAACCAGCCCCATAGAGTACTACTTAGTTATTATACAAAAAAGAAATACAATCTTCTGTGGCACTGGAACTTCGAAGACTTCAGGGTCAGCTACCCTGAAAGATTGATATCCATTTGAGAAGTAGGTAAAAGCAGACATGTGTGAATTTATACATTTGTTACATGAATGTCATATACAATAAATATCTGGTTCCTTTGCCTTCCCATTCGAAAAACTTTATGCGCTAGTTAGTGTTAATGGTTAATCCTATCTAACTTCGCCGCGCTCCAAGTCACCAGATGTGAAACAAAATATACATAGAAACACACACAGCATACAATAATAATCATTCCACAATAAACAAATAACACAAACAACCAAATGAATTGTCGCATCTTAGCGAAGTCATACATCGAAGTAAACAAATGCAAAATTTACAGATGTTTTCTCCAAAATACAAAAAGTAACACAAAAGCCGTTTTTTTCTGGTACAGAAAAAAAACACACACAATGCAGTGTCCACTTTTGTCAGTCTTCTTAATTTTAGAGTCCGCCCGTGACTTGCTTTAATTGCAAAAATTCTTCACTTGCTCGTACCGCGAAGATAAAGATTATTCGATATATATTATTCGTTGATTTTATAATGACCGTAAGCAAGGGTAGAGAAATCCCATTATCACATAAAAACTTTTTATTATAAAAAGAGGACAAAGTTGTTTTGTTTTGGACAATAGTCTCCAAAACGTGTTTTTTAGAAGCTATAGAATATTGTAAATCCTTAATACAAAGTTCGTCTTGTAAAACTTGCTTATATCTCTCGTGGGGAGAGAAACAAGAGAACTTTTTTTCACCCCCTTAAAGCTGTTTTTTTCTCGGAACGATCTTCACACAATAAACTATACATCTAGGGTTTCAAACCAACAAATTCCTTCAAGGGAAGGCATGTTTCATTTTTTAAAGTTCCAAGACGACCCTTGTTTGTTTCACTAAAAAGGGGGTGGCTTTTTTCGAAATTGCTTAAATCCATTATTTCTGTGAAGTTATGCTGTATATCACATCGTATACATTTGGAGTTTCTATGTGCATATAAAGAGAATCAGTGTCTGTGTACAACAGTGTGCATTTAGAATCATAAAACTTTTTAAAATAGGAAAAATACAGCTCGTATAATCTCAACTTGGAAATTTCTAGCACAGTGAATCCTATGTATATAGGTTTATCCAAACGAAGATCAGTCTGTTTCATTTTGAATAATGTCAAGCTTTCGTTTAACGGTTCGAAATAGTCTAAGGCAGGACTTGCGAGATATTTTTTACAGTCTTCGATTGTTAAAGCGCCCTTAACATTTACTCTTTTTCTAACATTTTGAAGATATTTTCCGTAAAAAGAGTTATTTAGTTTTTTGAAAAATGACTTTTCACTTTGAGTGTTACAAGATAACCGTTTTGAATTGTTAAAGGCAATATACTCTCGCAACCATAGTTTTTGTGAAAACATTAATATAGGGTGTATTTTGGTGAGCTTTAAATCCTGTTTCAGAGAGAACTGCAAAGTTAAGTAGTGGACAATATAGTGTGTTTTAGGATAGAAATTCGGAGCTAATTTTTTGCTCGGAAAGGTATTCTGAAGTCTGAACTTAGTGCATGATCTTTCAGCATAAGGAGATAACATTTCACGCGTTATTTTTAAATGTTCTGGGGCTAGGGGTAAGTCGTTTAGTCTGTCTGTCTCTCTCTCTCTCTCTCATGTTCTGATTCTGGAAATTCTAAATCAACACTTCTAGAATAAACCCCTTGTTGTTATTCTGAGGAGAATTGTTAGAACATCGAAATTATTTATTTCCTCTAAAGATAGCCAATAGAAATCTCCTCTTGCGGCAAAAATTGACTCATAGCATAACCATAAAGATTTACAATATTCAATGCTAGAATGTAAGAGTGCGGCTTAGAAGGATCGTAAATAGAAGATAAAGAAGGATTATTTGCTCTTGCATAACGTTTGCTGACAAGACAAATACCCCCACGCATCTGACTTTCTAGCCAGATGTAATCATTAATATTTCCAAATAACTGTATTTAGATTTTGCAGAATTTTAAACCTGCATCAAATGTAAGCTCACTCTGATTGAAATATAATGCACTGGATCTAATTCATAATATCTTAGAGAAAGGTTTCGAAAGGTGCCGAATACTTCTGAAAGCATTAAAACATCGGTGTTTTGATACAGTTTTAAATAATCACCAAATGTTTTGCATTCGAAGGCGCGAAAGACTGCTAAGGCGTGCATATAATCTTTCTCAGATATATGTTGGCGTGTCAAAACATTGAAAAAAGCTTCGCGTGGCGGTAACCCTTTAGTTTGAAGTTTGTCGCTGTTATCCATATAAGAATAAGGAAAAATTACCTTTCGATACAGCAAATATTTATTTTTGTTTTCTCGGAAAAACGTATAAAATATTTTAAAGTCATGTTTAGAGATTAAAAGATTTTCAATCAGTGTATCAAGCGAACTGTCTAAAAACTGATAACTGTCCAGAAACTTTAAATTATCCAATGTGAACATAGAGATTTTTTCTAGATTTATAGGTATTATACTAATTTCCTTTGCAAAATCTTTGGGTAGATATTTCAACAGGAGGTGATTATCATACGATCTGCCATTATGCAGGTTGATTGATTGAATATTAACGTCGCACTGTTCAGCTACACGAGGGCTTTGCAGACGGACCACGTAATTTTGAACCATGGTCAAGTGACGTGGACGACACCTGAGCTGGCACCCCCTCTCCTAACTACCACACCACACCAACGGGAGGACGTTTCAGCTCTCGACAGATTTAATGTGCATCGCTGACCTACACGGCGGGTCTTTAGTGGTACTGGGCTCGAACTCATGACATACCTGCCATGGTCCGATACCCTAACCACTGGGCCACCGCAGCACCGCCATTATGCAGGAAAATAGGCAAATAGAATTTCTTTCTGTATTGTAAATTACATATTTGATGCGCCTTACCAGTCACAAAATTTTCGTGGTGTAAATGATGGCGAACAATTCTATATGTAGGTCTAAATTTTTTGTGACAAATGACACATTTAGAGGGATCATACATTGAAGAATCGTCCAATTCGATTTCGCTAAGCTATAAGCCGTCCAATTCGGTTCAGCTATAAGCCGAAAAGATAGATCTTTTGCGGTGTTTAGAAAATATTCAACCGCATCGGTCCCTACATAATAATTATGGTGTATAATTTTATCGTCCTGATTTATTACAATCATGGCATATGAGAGCGGGATGTGTTTTTCTAAGGCTTGAGTATAAGAGTACTGAGCATTGGGAGCAGAAGAGGATATTTTGGACTGCAAACATTCAAAGTCTGCAAAAATCACAAATCGATGTTTGAGACATCTATCCCAATTTTTAAACTTTAAAACTAAATTTTCGGGAATCGAAACACGTTGAGGTCTGTTATGAACGCAAAGGGTTTGATGTTCTATCAAAGTTTGTTCTCAAACGAATCCGTTTAAACAAAGTTTACAATAATGAATGAAATGTTTTTTGGTTTTTAAAAGACTGTTAATATTCCGAATTAAGTAAAAATGTTTTTCATGAAGAAATAAGTCTATTTCTTCGTTAGTTGTCGTTGGAGTTTGAGTGCTGTTGTAGAAGGGATAAATCATTCCATCTTCGTATGAAAAAACATTTATTTTTAATTTATTGACAATTTCAAACGTTTTAATGTTTGCTATTTCGACAGGAAATTTTAACATCTTTACATCAATATATTTTAAATATTTTTTGTAAGAACTACTACGACCACAGCATTTTTCTTTAGAGGAAATAAGGCAGCTAATACGGAATAAATGAAACATTTATTGTCGAAACAATCAATGGATAATAGAGCTCTTTTGTTAGCCAGTCTAACTGGTAGACGAGCAGTTTTACAACCGTCTCTATTTTCAGCAAATTTCCCTATATGAAAATCTGCCAAATTGATACTGGAAAGAACCCATCCACTTCCGTTTTTAGTAAAAGTCTCAATCGAATTAAATATTCTTCGAAATCCTTCATCTACTGTCGATAATATTTGCGAGGCTGATAAAATTCTCAGAGCATTACTGAAAAAGTAATATGTTTGTGATATATTTGTTTCGCTTAACTCATCGCTTATTAGTTTCGTAAAAATTACATGTAAGCATATAATAACACCAAACGCAAAACAGGAGATACATTTAAAACGTTATGAATTGCCGGTCTAAGCTCAAAAACGGCGGATTCTACACTATCAAAATCTACTACTGCTCTCAATGTTCGCGTGAACCCCCGAAAAGAAGCATTAATTTCTTGGAACTGCACCATGTTATACCTCTTCCTTTCCTTTTAAATTTTAATTGACTTTTAACTTAGGGTTTCTCTTATTCTGCGCAATTTTTATTTTGATGCATTTTTCAGAATTCTTCATCTTTTCGAGGCCTAAAATCATAGTTTTTATTTGATCTATGTTTATACACTGCTGGAATATTGCTAAGGACGGATCACAAATTGCTATGTAGCATAACATTAAGCGAGGCATGAGGCCTAGTAGGATAAAATATAGTTGCCACACTGTTCAGACATTAGAATAAAGAATATTTATTGTTCTGGAAAGTACAAAAGCTGTGAAACATCTGAAAGAAAGAAAAAATGTTCATTTGATCTGTGTACGGAGAACTGGAACAATGCATCTAAAAGTCATAAGGCACCTTAAAGAAAGGTATCAGAACGGGATATGTCCACCGTGGAGTGTGATGCAACATTTCACACGTCGTACCATACTTTGCACAACATTATCCAGCAGCTGTTGAGGCAATTTATCCAATTCCTCTGTGAGTGCACGGATGAGGATGTTCTTGTTTGTCGGAGGATAGTTTCGACCAGCAATTTGCCTCCCCAAAGCATTCCACACATTTTCAATGGGGTTTAGATCTGGAGAACGCGCTGGCGATATGAGACGTTGAATACCCTCGCTGTCTAGACAATCCTGAACAGCGAGTGTTCGATGACATGTTGCGTTGTCGTCCATAAAAACAAATTTATCACCGACAGCACCACGGAAAAAACGAACATGAGGAAGTAGAACTTCATCAATGTATCGTTGACCCGTCATAGTCCCTTTCGCAGCCACATGTAGGCGCGTGCGGTCATTGATCATGATGCCGGCCCACACCATAATACTGCATGTCGGATATCAGTCCTTTTCCTGGATATTTTCTGGACGATAAGCAGTACCACTCTCGCGCCAGATCAGTTGGCGTCTACAATCCGATGACAGACTGAACCTACTCTCATCTGAGAATAGTACGCATGCCCAGTCCTGTTCAGTCCAATTGTGATACTCACGACACCATTGCAAACGGGCAGTACGGTGCTGTCTGGTCAATGGGACACACACAACAGGTCTGCGTGCGTATAGTCCTCCTCCCCTCAAACGTCTGGCAACAGTTTTTCGGGAGATCTGCTTTCCTGAGGCAGCAAGAAACTGATTTACCACCTGCTGAGCTGTGGTGCGCCTGTTTCTTTTTACTGATAGGACGATATATCTGTCTTCTGCAGGCGTCGTAATTCTAATACGACCTTCCCCGTGCTGTCTACTACACATTCCAGTAGTTTTAAATGACTTCCACAGCCGTGAAACAACGCTGTGAGCGATGTCGAACTCCCTGGCAACATCTGTTTTTTTTTTTTTCGCCTTTCTTCGATCTTTCCAATAATTCGGCCACGCATAAAATCATCTATGTGATGTCGAGAAAACATACCAAAAATTTTAAGTTCGTCTATTAAATCTTTCCTGTAAAACTTTGACTTGAAACAACAACTGTCCACACGCGTCAAAACCTTTAAAGCTCTTATGAATGCTATCACGTGATGAACAGACGTGGAAAAAAATTTGCTTACTCATACTTCTTCTTAATAATATCCCGCACTTATTCTAATTTTCCAAATTTTGCTTCCTTTCATTTTGTGGTTGCTATGGATGATAGTGTTATCCGTCCTTAGTCCAGCAGTGTATTAAGAACAGTCGGTATGGTAAACACCTTCCAGAAATCGATTTTGAGATTTTGATATTTCTCAAATCTCCAAATTAAGCCCTTTCCAATGATATAACATACTAGTCAATTTTTTGAATTAGAAGTATTTTAAAATGTTTTTTAAAAAAATAATCAACTGATTTGCCACGCCTACTTTGACAGATAGAAATGTAAACATATTGGCCTTTTTAAAACTCGGATGCTCTTGCAAAGCCATTATCTGTTTTATTTATTCCCACGAAATGAACTGTAGAATAACTGCAAGTGTAACTGTTAGGGTTGCTTACCTATTTTTGGCGCTTTCGAACACGTTTTGATTGAGCACTTGTCGTTTATCGATACTTAAAATTTCTGAAATTTTGAAATGCCAAGATTGCAAAAAGTTTTCAAGAAACGCAAAGTTAAGTACTATCCACGTAAGAATGCTATTAATAGTAAAGTAAGTACCACTGATAGTAAATTAAATGCTCAAGCTTTGAACATGCACATGATTCAAAGCAGTCATGTGCAAAAGAAAAGAAAATTCCCAATTTAAATGAGAGTTTTTCTTCTTTTGGTGATAGCGTAGGTATTTTAAACGCAATCATGAATTTGAATATTCTTGCTTTTGTTTTCAAGAATGAAGTTCACTGTAAAATGTGCAACAGTGGTTTAGACATGCAAGTTTTTTTTTAAAAGGTAAGTCTGGACTGGCTATTACGTTTGTCCTGAAATGTTTTGCTTGTCCATATTGTGTAGAATTCTCTTCTTCAAATTTTAATGAAGGAACACAAATTGCTACAATAAATACCAGGTTTGTGTGCTATGCGTTCAATTGGAAAAGGTGCAGAAGCAGGGAGAATGTTCTGCGGCGTAATGAATCTTCCGCAGCCACCTACAAGGTTTTCTCCTTACGGTAAGCGAATTTTAAATGCTGCTAAACTTGTTTATGAGGATTCAATTCAAAATGCTGCGAAGGAAGCTATTTGTGAAAATGAAGGTAACAAAAATATAGCAGTAGCTGTAGATGGGACATGGCAGAAGCGTGGTTACACATCCTTGAATGGTGTAGTTACTGTGACCAGCATTGATAAAGGTAAGGTGATAGATGTTGATATTCTTTCGAAATATTGCGCTTGTAAAAACTTGCCTTTTCATGAAAAGGATTGTAAAAGGAAATACGTTGGATCTAGTGGAGCGATGGAAATCCAAGGTGCGTCTAAAATTTTTCAACGGTCATTATCTTTACATAATGCCCGATATATTACGTACTTAGGAGATGGGGATTGCAAAGCATTTGATGCGGTAAAAAGAAAAACTTTTATGGAAATGAATATCCAATTGAAAAATTGGAGTGTATTGGCCATGTAATGAAGCGCATGGGAACAAGATTACGCCGATTAAAAGCTCAATTGAAAGGGCAAATCTTGTCAGACGGTAAGTGTTTAAGTGGGAAAAATCGTTTGACTGAACATGAAATTGATAACTTGCAGTCATACTATGGATCAGCTATTCGGAGAAATCACAGCAGTGTTCAGAATATGCGGCAAGCTATCTGGGCCATTTTCTGCATAAGTTATCAACTGATGAATATCCTCAACATGGTTTTTGTCCCATCGGGGAAGATTCATGGTGTGGATTTAAAAGGCTGAAGCATCAGGTAAGTCTTACAAACATAAAAACAGTCTTCCGGTCGCTGTTGTTGAAGCAATGCGTCCTATATTTAGAGATCTTTCCCATCCTGATCTGTTGAAAAAATGTTTGCATGGAAAAACACAAAACCCGAATGAAAGTTTTCATAATGTCATTTAGTCACGTGTTCCCAAAGCAACATTTGTACAGATTGAAACACTTTCCCTTGGTGTTTATGATGCTGTTTGTTCCTTTACCATCATTAATGTATCGAAATTAAAAATGCTTCAAAAAATGGGCGTAGAACCAGGGGAATTTTCAGTAAGTGCCATGGAACTTCTCGATAGGGAAAGACTAATGAAAGCAATTTATGCTTTTTCTGGACGCTCGAAGAAAATTAGAAAAGATAAAAAAAGAAAAAGAAAGAAAGAAGAAGATAATATTAAGAAAAATAAGGTAAAAACCGCCTATACAGTGCAGGATCTTTTTGACGAAGTAAAAATTTATACAAAAACTACTGTGTTTTCTAATTAATATATTTTTCAAGTAGTCTGTTCTTTTTTCTTTAAATCTACTGTATGCATGAACTGGAGACTTTTACTATATATTTCATATATATTGTTGTGTGTGTTCTTATTCTTTATGCAAAATTTTTTAAATATTTTTTTGACATTTTTCACTAATGAACACATGTCGTAACACAGAAAATGACGATTTTTATTAAATTGCGTATTCTTTTTTTCTATAAATCTACCATATGCATGAACTGGAAATTTTTACTATATTTTTCATATGTATTGTGTGTTTTTATTCTTTATGCAAAATTGTTTTAAATATTTCTCAGACATTTTTCACTAATGAACATATGTCGTGACACAGAAAATGAAAATTTTTAATAAATTGTGTTTTCCTTTGTCTATACTTCTACTGTATGCATGAACTGGATATTTTTACTATATATTTCATATGTATTGTATGTTTTTATTCTTTTATGTAAAATTTTAAAAATACTTCTCAGACATTTTTCACTAATGAACAGATGTCGTGACACAGAAAATGACAATTTTTAATAAATTGTGTATTCCTTTGTCTATACTTCTACTGTATGCATGAACTGGAAATTTTTACTATATATTTCATATGTATATTGTGTATTTATACAAATCTTTAAGGTTTGGTGTTCAATAGTTTTTTAGTAAAAGGTTTATAAATATCTAAAAATGCAATGCCTTTTTTCGTTGCACATAGCTTGTTACATATATAAAAATACATAAATTTCATGTTGCAGAAATCTGTTTTTATGTTTTTGTTGTTTTGAATACCATTTACCAAATATTTAAAGAAAATTTTTAATTCTGCTGCTGTAAAACATTGTGTTAACAGGTGAATATATAAAACACTAATAAAAATTTTCGAAATAGTGTATAATCATGTATTACCAAAGCCATATTTTCATGTATTGACACATTTTCACATGGTATTTATGATGCTTTATAGTCAAAATTTGATGAAAGTAATGTATCAGAACTGAAAATTCCTCAAAAATTGACACAGAATTTGAGTAAAATAATTAAACGCTAAAAATACCTCGATAGCTTAAAAGTGAAAAATGCTATAAATGTATTTTCTGAGAAATCTAAGTATAAGAAAAAACTAAAAAACCTTAAAAGTAATAGAGAATAAGCTAATATTTAATAAAATACATGTTGTAATTCATTATTTTTGTGATCAATGCTTTTTTACACTAAAAATGCAATTATCTCAAAATGGTTGTTTTCAAACCTCGAGTACAGTTTTCTCAGAATCTACAGAATGAGTGCTCATGCAATTTTTACTGCTCATAAATAATATGTAACTCTATATACTAAGCTTATTTTTTTGGAGATTTTCCTGAAATATTTTGCTGAAAAGCAGTTATCGTAAAAAATTTGACAGTTTTCAAAAATTTCGAAGTGATACTTTTACGATGAATTTTTTTGGAAAAAGTAAACAATATATTTTAAATATATTTACCAGTATTTATATAAAAAAGCCTAATTAATATACAGACAAAATGTGAAGTTTATATATTTAACAGTTTCTGAGAAACTGGTTCCTAAAATGGCTCAATTTAACATTGTCGGTATAGGCCCTACTGACTTCCCTTAAACCTATTTTTAATTTCACCCCTATCCCTACATTTAAAGAAGCAGATATAATATTGTTTTCTATAATCTTTCACCTCAATCGCCGTGTTTTTGCCTAAATACACACTGTAATTGGCAATCTGCACATTTTTATTTTCTAATTCCTCGGATAAATTTGAATCAAACTTTTTTGCCTTCTTCTTTGGTGTGAAATCGTTGACATCAAGGATTCTATCTAGAGGGAAATTTATAGGATTTTAATTTTTTGAAAAATTACCTAGTTATGTATCTGAATGCTTTATGTTTTCATATCTATAGATATTACTTTAAAAAGGAAAAATAGAATGTTTGTGACAAAGCTTAAAAACGTAAGTAGTAGTAAATTTCGAAACAAGGTCTTACAAATAATAATAAAAAACTTACCAGCTTCCATCTTTTGAATCGAGGAGTAGATGAGGCGATGGTGTGTTTACAATGTTAACGGAGAGAGATTTTATACTGATTTTGCTGTCCTTGTTTTGAACAAAACATTTTAAAAATTTATAAATATAACAAATATGCGAGGGAAAAACTTAAATACTAATTAAATCAAAGTAGTTGGCAGAATGTCGAGTATCTCGAAAGACCCTTGAGATTCCAGACAGCGATGAAGTGTTTACAATGTTGACGCAGAGGGTTTTCATACTGATTTTGCTGTTCTTGTTTTGAACAAAACGTCATTTTAAAAATTCGTAAAAATAACAAATATGCGTGGGGGGGGGATTTAAATATTATTTAAATAAGTAGGTCACCAGAATATCGAGTATCTCGAAAGATCCTTAAGATGCCAGACATTGAAGATTGCTCTTAACCTCGACTATGATAATGGGTATTTCCCCTAAAATGGCATTGTAGTTGCTAAGAAAATCTGTTATCTAATAATTACTTCCTTATTCCTTTTTTGTTACACAGAATTGTTTCGTGTAAAAAAAACGAGAAAAAAGACACATAGTAGTGGGAAAATCAAAACACATTTATTGTTTTATCAGCATAGAAAATTACATTTGGATACATTTTTCAAAGTAAAAGCGTTTTACGTAGGGTTCCATTTTCCAACAAATCAGTATATTTACAAACAATGCAAATGAAACACAACTTCATCATCATTTAACAATAGAAGATGTCCAAATTTTGCTTCAAAATTGGGACAGTCCGGGACGTCATTCCAAGAAACTCCTTTAGTGGCTGCAATAGCGTCCACAATTGTTTCAGTTTTTGCGAAGAGTAGACGTTGTATTTTTCAATATTATTATATTTCGTGAGTTGACAGAAACCAAATCGTTTCTCGTCTGTTGAAGTTTCGTGTAGGAATTGCACTATCTCTGCGTTTGATAATACGGAAAAGTACATAATCTTAGCAGGTTAAACAGAGTTTTTATGTAGTCGAGCATTTTCAACACATTCCCAAATATTATCATACAGTTTGTTGTGAATGTATAAATAATCCCCTCCAGAGCAAGAATCCGCAACGAGATATTCAAATCTTTCCATGGCTGGAGGTCAATTGAAATCATAATTACGCTTGTGATGAATATATCTGTTTCTTTTATTATTTGACATATTTTGAAGAGATTAGCATTGCTGCTTGGAGGCGTCGAAAGTTGGATGATTTGTCAATTTCAATTGTGTTTGAGCAAAACATGTTACAACACGTTCATTTTCGCAAACATGTGTTTCTCGTAATCTGTCGATTGTTAATTTTGGGGATAAATGCCATAGAAAATAGAGGCAAAATAGTCTACAAGATGTTTTGGGATGTTGTAAGAGTTTCGAATTCCATTCCACTTGCGTCGAATTGTTATCGATAAATATTTTAATGCTTCCCCTCGGATCAGTCCCATAAGAACAAAAGATAGTGCATTTATCATTCTCATCAAAATACATAGCTTGCCAGCGGGTTCCTTTTTCCAAAGACGAATCGGTGTTTACTATAAATGATTGGTAATAACCTCGATTATTTGGTAATAAATCTCTCGCAAAGACTCCCTCAAATCTTCTAGCTATTATAGGATCGCTGCGGGCTAATCGTAAGAGAGTTTGAGTGTTCATGATGCTTTAAAAGTCAGTAAATATATTTCTGCTTTTATCGATCTCGATAAGTGATTGCATTTCCATATAAACTAATAATGTGACTGTTTCTGGAAGAACTTCGTCAAATTTTAAATGAATCGATATGTCTCCGCTTCTAGCTATGTTATTAAAAGGATCGCTGGCAGAATAATCTTGCGTGAGGTCGAAGACATATAAACATGTATTGTTTTTATATTCCTCGAGCGTTATGTTTGTATTGTGTTGGGCAAGATCTGTAAATAGGCTTAAGGGCAGTCGGAAAGGTAAAATTTGATTTTTTTGACAATTTGAGATTTTTACATTTCCACATAGTACAGATTTTAACCTTTCTAAAAATACCTTACTTTAACCTCTAGAGTAAGTAGAAGCCCTAAAAACCTATTTTTAAATAATCGTTGAAACTGGGCCACGCCCATTTGACAAGCGTAAAAGTAAACAAAGTTTTTTGTTTTGGCTTAAAAGTTGAGCGTCTGGTATAAATCAAAACATTTATCTTTTATTGTATAAATTGAGTCTTTTATTATTTTATTTCCTAACCCATTTGAAACTTCACTGTATTTTTAACAATCAAATCAGTGTTTGTTTACACTTTCAAAACTGCGTTGTAATTTTTGAACTCGCAAGTATTCTTTAACATTATTCAGCTTAAACTTTCAAAAAAATTGCTATAATATATCGACTTTACCATGCCTAGAGCATCGACTAAAGTATTTAAGAAACGAAGAGGAGTTTTTAATAAAGGAAGATGTAATAAAAGTAATGATGGTTGTGGTGAAAGCAATTCTACTGTTCCAAAGAACTCTGCTGATGAAAAAAATTGTGCTGATGGTGCAAAGCTTTGTACTAATGAAACTGAACCATCTGCCAGTGAGAGAAAAATTGTAAACATGGATATTTCATATTCGGATGAGGCTTTTTCTGGTTTCAGAAATGTTATTGTGGACATTAACCTTTTAGCTTGTGTGTTTTTTGAAGCTGTAAAATGTATAAAGTGTGAAAAAACAGGACTCAGGTTGCACCTCAGTGAAAGTAACTGTGGTGAAGCTGTGAAGTTTCACTTAAAATGTCCTTCTTGTAAATATAACTATACTTTTTTAACTCCAAGAAATGCGATAGTTCTGAGAATTACGAACTGAATACCCGGCTAGTGTATGCTATGCGATGCATAGGTAAAGGTGCTGAGTCTGCTAGGATGTTTTGCGGTATCATGAATCTTCCCCCGCCACCCACAAAATTCTCAAAAAGTACAACCACATTTTACTGCAGGCAACAAGAGAAACCTGTGAACACAGTATGGCAGAAGCTGTTCGTGAAGCCGTTGATGAAAATGATGGAAAAAGGGACCTTGCTGTTGCTGTTGATGGTAGCTGGCAGAAGCGTGGTTTTTCTTCGAAGAATGGCTTGGTGACAGTCACAAGTGTTGATACCGGCAAAGTTATAGATGTCGAAGTTTTTCAAAACATTGTATTTGTCCGAACAAAACCAAGCATCTTCAAAATTGTAAGAGAAATTTTGAAGGCTACAGCGGTAAGATGGAAGTAGCTGGAGCTCTATCCATTTTTCAGCGTTCCCAGTCTCTCTACAATGTTCGGTACACAAAATATTTAGGAGATGGGGACTCTAAAGCTTTTACTTCTATTGTCGAGAACAAAGTATATGGTGACCATTGCTCTGTCGAGAAATTAGAATGCATAGGTCATGTTATGAAAAGAATGGGGACACGTCTTCGACGCTTGAAAACTAAGATGAGAGGTCAAAAACTTTCTGACGGAAAGCCTTTATGCGGAAGAAATAGATTGACAGAGGCAGAAATCGACCGTCTGCAAGCATATTATGGTCTAGCTATCCGCAGAAATTTGTCTAGCGTGAAGGACATGCAACAAGCCATATGGGCAATATTTTTACACAAGCTATCAACCGATGAAAAACCTCAGCATGGATTTTGTCCCTCTGATTCAGATACGTGGTGCAAATTTAAAAAAGCAGAATTGCTTGGGGAGACTTATCATCACAAAAATAGTTTACCTGTGGATGTTGTGGAGGCCATGCGACCTGTTTTTAGGAATTTAGCTAATCCAGAATTGCTAAAAAAGTGTTTACATGGAGGTACGCAAAATCCTAACGAAAGTGTAAATAATGTAATATGGTCTCGTGTACCGAAGAAAACATTTGTACAATTAGAAGTTTTGTCACTGGGTACATATGATGCAGTTTCCACATTTAATATGGGGAATGTATCAAAACTAGAAATTTTGAGAAAATGTGTATTGAGCCTGGTGATTACACGGTACAGGCGATGGAGTGCCTCGACAAACAGAGGCTGTTACGAGCAAAATACTATTGTTTACAAAAAACAAAGGAAGTTAGGAAGGAAAAAAGACTTAAAAGGAAGAAAGAAGATGATGAGCTACTAAAAATGCTGATGATTTAGAATATGGAGGTGGCATGTTTTAACTAAAAAGTAATTATACGTTAAAATCAATTTTTCTCAAAATGTCAATTTTTGATGTTCGATGTTCCTTTTCTTAGAAACTACTGTTCACAGGTATGTAAATTTTTTATGATATATTTATAATGATGGCTAATATATACTGAAATGAGCTTTTTGTAAAAAACCCCAAAATTTATTTTTTACAAATTTTTTTATGTGAAAAATGGGTTAACGTAAACTATGTTTGATAAAATATTTTATAAATTATGAAAAAATTCAAAATTAGCTAAAAGCTCATTTGAGTATAATGAGAAATGTGTATTTTAATTATATGAAAAATTTCAAGCATGTACATATAACAGATTTTGAGAAAATGTACCTCGAAAACAGCCAATTTAACATTGTCGGTATAGAGGTTTCCGACTGCCCTTAAATAGTATCTTGAGTACAAATTATTTTTGTACGAAGGAGTGTAGGCCGACATTGGTATCTGCACTCCATTCTCTGATAAGGAAATGTAACTTAGATTGTAGTTCTTGAAATTAAAAGGGTTCAATTTAAAATCACCATTAAAAGCAGGATTAGAGATGAACCCGAACACCATTCGTGAGGGTAAAATACCATTTATTGCATTTGGAATTATAACACTTTTAAGTCCTGAACTGAGAGTGAAAGTTTTCTTTTTGATTCTAGTAAAAGGCATTTGAACTAATGCTTGCTCTAAAGCTTTTTCATGTGCGATCACTATGGAACTTGATATATCGCATTTTCGAATATATAGACTTATATTTTCGATTTGAAGGCGAAAAGCACCTGTTTTAACTAGGAGACTGAAATTGTCTTTTGCTTTCAACAAATGCACGCGAACCGTTGTCCCACTAATTAGCAGACGAGGTTGTGTACCTAAATCTATGTGGATAATTCCACACATAACGAATATCTTACCCTCTTTCACCCTCTCATAGTGCTGTTTCAAACCCAAATTTTTGCCAGTGGTTGTTAGATCTACATCGTCAAATTCACCTGGTGTATCTTTATAAAACATACCCGCCCGTAAAAAGTTCTTTTGCGATGATTCGGAATGAAACAACTTGCTCTGAATATATGTTTTATAAGCATAGTTACTCTCGGAAGAAATTTGTCGATCGTTCAGGGAGATGTGACATTCTGAAAACATCGTATTTAAAAGATAGTTTATAGGACCACACTTGTCGGCTTCTACGAAAGCTGTTCCATCTGCTTTTAGAATTTATGCTTGAATATTTAGAAGAACGTGCGAGAGATCGAAATAGCCATCTCCCAAACCGGTGATTTGAAACTCGATAGTGTTGCTATCAGAAATAGAAGCGATTGGATGAATCTCTACAAAGCTGGAATTATCTATTGCTAATTGAATTTTCTCGGAGTCGAATAATTCGAGTTCGTTCTTAGTGCAGTAACATCGCTCCATTTTTTCGGTTGTTAGAGATCGGAAAATACGTCTGTTGGATTCCGTTTCTTTCGCTTCGTTTGACGAGAGCGCTGGGATTTTTCCTTTTAACTCCTCCTCCACCACCTTGTAATTTACGAATTATATCTGCTTTTATTTCTCGATCAGATTGGCGAATTTGGTCTCTCGTTGCATGACAAAATGATTTTCCTCGTGAAACATCTTCGGCGATTTTTTGACCAGATTCCAATAAACGCTTCCCTAAATATTATCCTGCTTGCATCATCAGAGGTAGTGGATATCGACGCAAGCTACTAAAAAACCATATCCTCTTTGAATGGGAAAATCAGAAGAAAAGTATGAATTAGAATTCCCTATTTGATTCTGATAATGCGCTATGCAATGCTCAGGTTGTAATCTATGACCACGCTTCGCCATGATTGTTCTTCACTCTGAAAACGGGGTCGAATGTGACAGCATTTATATAATTTTTTTCCTAAAGGATAAAACCAGGATATGAATTTGATGGGAGTTCCGCTACTGGTTCGCATTTCAATTTGGATCACGTCAAAGAATTGTTTTTTACTCTAAAATATAATGGAACTGAAAAGTTTTTGACTATTTGCTCGTTCTGTTCATTGGCTACTGGAATGATTTTTAGAATTGATGCCAAAGAATCTCCGACGAGAGAGGGGGCAATAATATCGCAATACACATAGACTTCTGTGATGCCTGCTCGCAACTCTAAAACATATTCCAATTTATAATCACCCTGCTCAAAAGTATCTTGAGTAAATCCCAAAAGATCTTTGAGTTTTTCCCCAAACATGACAACAGTGTGGGGAGGAACATGCAATCCTACTCGCGAATCTGCTCTCAGTTTTAAAGAGATAAACTTGAATTCTTTAAATAAGTCTTTTGCATCTTGACACATTCCACTAGGAATAAGAAGAGTGGTTGTTTTGGTTTCTTTGCGTGTTGTGGGGAATGTTTTTTAAGTGATCACACGAAATGTTTCGCCTTGAATCGATTCTTTGGGACTGTTATAGGGAAATCGCATCTCCGATTGTTTTCCGAGAAGGGTATATACATCGTCGATTATATTCAGAGCATTAATTAGTCTAGGGAAAGAGGTCTTCCTGAGTTCGATCTTAATATTAAATCATAATTTCAGAAGGATTTGTCCATTACTTTCCGAAAATTGCAGCTCATTTGCAAGCCCAAGTTAGTTTATGTTTGAATCAATTTGCTCTACTAACTCGCTTTCTTCTAATTTTATTTCGAATGTTTCATCCAAAACAGGTTCTTTTGCAATCAACCGAATTGTTTGATTTTTGAACATATCTCTGTTGGGTGCTTGGTATCTTCGAACTACTGTAAACCCCTCAGGTTTATGTCGAATTTTCAAGTTTTTGTTGGGATCTAAACCCAGTACTCTTAATAGTTGGTTTCCTTCTTATGGGGTTATAATCCAATCGAATCCCCGCTTTAGTTCCATTTTTAGCTGTCTTTTATTGTTGGTGAGAGTGAACACCAATGGAGGATCTGTAAAAATATTTTTCATATTCGCATTAAATCCAGCAACAAAATCTTCATTGTAGAGAGAGATATCGAATGTTGAAAGAAGTGTTTCATCGGGAACTTCAATTTCTCTTGTGACTGTATAAAAATCGTTATAACGAGGTTGGATTGTAAAGTATTTTCCCGGAAGAGTCACTTCGGATAAGCAGCACTCCCACTCACCATTTAGGGTTATTGGTCTGCTTAATTTCGTTCGAAAATGATTTGGAGAGTTAACCGGAAAATATTGCATACTCGAGTTGGATGGTAAGATAATATGAAAATCTGTCATGTTTTTAGCCATTCTGCTTTTATCCAAGAGTTCAAGGAGTCGGCGAAACCAACCCACTTTACAAATAATTTTCGGGTTGTTCCTCGACCTTTTGTGCGAATAATTTTTTTCAATTGCCCACAAATCATTGTCGGACTTATCAATTTTTTGTAACTCTTCTGTATAAAACCGACCAGCAATTTCTTTTCCCGACAGATCTTGTAACACATATGTCGGCGGATTTGTTGGATATCGTTTATAGATTATAAATGCTTCTTCTGTCCAACCGGGTAGATAACCTTCTCTGAACACTTTGCGAGCTTTTGAAATTCTCACCACATCGTTAACGGCAAACCGAAATGTAATTGGAGAGTCTATTTTGTACAGCAATTTATATAACTGTGAGGCTCGTCAGCTTCTGTGACGTTCGCAGGTGCAAATTCATGGCTTCGATGAACAGAATTGTTGTATGAATCAACCAGGGGTTTTAAAATATCTAAATACTTATATGAATTACGATGTGTGAAAACGCGAAACATTTTATTTTGCAATGTTTTGTGTGCTCTTTCCAAAATAGCGCATTTGCTTCGCTTTTTGTTGAATAGTGGTGAATGATAAATTTCTTAAATAATCTACTAACCGTTTTGTTGTAAAACTCTTTATCTGTTTGAATATTTTTAGGTCGAACCTCTTTAAAAACTTTGTGGAAAACTTTAGCGATCGTACCAGCTTTTTTGTCTTTGATCGGAAATGCTCTTAAATATCTAGACATAACATCAATAATAGTTAGAAGATATCGATAGCCTTTATTGAAGCGTGATATTTTCTGCAAATCCACTAAATCATTCTGCCACAACTGGTTCACCCCATATGCAATCGTTTTTCGTCTTTAAAATTTATATCGTACAGGGAAATGAAGTGTATAAGGATCTTCTCCCGAAAAGAAATTTTCGAACACGAGTTTTTTTTAAACCGCTTGCATCTGAGAGTCTTTTGACACCGCCGAACGAAGCTGGTTCTTTGGGATTGTAGTAGAGTTTCTCTTCAATTTCTCCACGTCTTCCAAAACAGCTTTCCCGGCAATCTTTTGGTCTCTTCCCAGGAAGTCCATTGCTGCTTATCAGAGATGGTCTCAGGATCGGAAAATGTTTTCTTTAATTATTTTTTACAGGTTTTGTTTCTGGGCTGGAGAATGCTTGCAATCTTTCCACTATTGTCAATTTCTTAGGTTTCTATTTATTCAGAGCGATCAGAGAACTTTGATGCTTCCATTTCGGATCAGCTTGTGAGAGAAGCATAAGCTCTTTCACATTTTTATTGCCAATCCACTCTATTGGTGTGTTCGCATTCAATATTCCTTGAAAAAATGTTTGAAAACCGGGAGGAGGGTTTCTGTTATCTCGTTCGTGTTTCTCATCAAATAACTAAATAAATCAATTCCATTGCTTCTATATTCGGTTTTCCCGTCTTTTTGCAATTCGTTCATTTCATTAAATGTGTAGTTGACGTCTCTAAGTTTTTCCAAAATGAGTATGATGTATTTCTTTCTCGATTTTGGAATAGTATATGCAATAAATTTTGCAATCATATTTGTCATGGATATCATAGGAGGTAGTGTTTATTTTTGTTCAACCTCTGTTTCTTGTAAAAGTTCCTTAGGAATTTCACATGGTTTTGGAGGAGGGGAAGGCTGCATCAAGCGCTGATATTTCGGGATCCAATGAGATAAAAGTTTCGCTTTCACATTGTCTGACTTTTCCTCGTCATGTAAGAGGTTTGAAATATTATCTTCAACTCGTATTTCTGGTTTGTTTAGTTGATAGAATTCTGACACTAGTTCTTTTGGAACCAAAGCCATTTTTCGAGCCATTTTTTTAAAAAATTCGTTTGCCTATAGCTTTCCTTACAAAACCTCCAACCAGACTCAGGACAGCTGGAAGAACGAGAGGTAAGAAACCTTCTCTTTGGTTTGTCAATAACTTGCGTTTTCGGGCGATGGGGATATTTGGGGCAGCTAACTGGCGGATAACTTTCTTATAGCGACACAACTGTCGAACCTTCACTTTTGACACGTTTCCCTCTAATACATTCTGACATATTTCGCACAATGTTTTTATCTGTTCGTTCGTGGCACTTTTTAATATTGCATTTCTTTTTTGCGGATTCGCAGAGGATAAGACATGCAACGAGTGCACACGACGTTTAATTTGATTCATTTTTTTACTCTGGCACATAAACCCAATTAAGCCTTCTTTGATCGAGAAAGAGCGATTGTGGCAATCTCAACTCTTCATCTGTAGTTGGAAAGCAGTCCACTAGTAGATATTGATATTTTCCGCTGTCGCCTTTTTATAGGCGTCCATGAAAAATTTAGAGCGATCAGGAAACACCTGTCAACCGAAACATGCAATTTGCAATCGGTCTCTATTATTTCGAAAAAGAATTATGTAATGAGCATTCAAGCTTATATCTCTTGCTACTCGAATACGGGGAAAGAGATTTTGAGTGATCAAAATCATGCTAAAATTTTTATGATGAGATCCAACCGTGAACATTTGTGCTATATCATTTGTTAGAGAATTCATAAGATCATCAATAATTAAAAATTGAAATTTTTCGTCTTCCGTTGGCAATCCTGCTATGAATTTAATATTTTTCTCTTCGTGAAACCAGTGTTGAAATATTTTGTGACCAGACTGTTTTTTTTTTTTTGGAACTTCATACACTGGCTCTGAAATAAGTTTCCGGACTAAATGTGTCTTTCCACTCTGGCTGGGGCCATTGATTATCATTGTCGAAAGAAAATTTGATTTGTAGAGACATGACTGAAAAACAATTCAGCACACTTCGCAAACTTTTCTGAATTCTTGCTTTGCTAATTGCACACCTAAAATCTCTGGAATAGGATTGACAGTGTGGTTAGAGAAAAATTATCGAATATTAAATATCTCTTGTTTGTTTTTCATACAGATGTGAAGAAAGATTTTTCGACCGATGTGCTTCGAGACAAAACAAGTAGAGCTGGAAATAATTAATTTTTTAGATGGTTCGATTGTTGTTTGCGTTTGGAAATAAATTGTAAAAACTATGAATTCAACAATAATAACACTCAGTAAAAGAGCAATGTGAAATAATGTTTTGCTGGAAATATTTTTCATTTTCAGAGCGAAAAATATTTGCACGGGTCTTTATATACTTGCTCGTGAAACGGAGAGCGAATTTAATCTCTACCCCTAAAGTTTGATGACTGTCTTTTATTTTAAACGAGATACTTTAAAACTCTGCTTTTATACATTCCGAAAAACCCCATTTCCCCTCATTTTCCATACATTATTTTAAATAAATAAAGTTTTTTATTCTTCATTTTTCTGTATATTTTTCGAGTAAGGATCGAACCTAAAACCATCGAAAAAGAATCGATGGCAAAGAAGTTACGTGTAATTTTTCTTTGTCATCCACTCTCTAACGCCTTTCCTCAAATTAGAGTTTACATAACTTTCATTGAAACAATTTTCTCAGTTCTGACCTTGCCTTTTCTATTCCTCCCAATTCAGCCAGCTCCGTTCTTCCTTTCGGGCACTACGGGGAGTAGGGGCGGTCATTCGATCGATCGTGCTCATTTCCAAGCGCTCCAAACTCTTCATCTCTGTGAGCTTAAAACCTTCACTGACAAAAAGTGAGCTCAAAATCATCAAGGCTAAAAAGTGAGCTCACTTTTTTCAGTTATATACTACTATCAACAGATTGTGGTTTGGGCAATTTGAATACAATATTTCTGATGCCAATTTTATAAGTTCCTTCTTTATCATAAAGAAACTTATTTGAACGTGCAATATTCTTCAGAAATTTAACACTCTTGTGTTCATTTTTAACATCTATTAATTCTGCCATATAAAAATGTTTAGTTTTTTTGCCTTGTATTTTTGTTAAACAAAAATCCCCCTTTTCAGTAGTATCCCTTACATCAGTTAATGAAAAAATTTGCATCATCAGTGGAATGTAAGAATCTTCAATATCTGATAATTCTTATATTATCTGCATTAGGTTTTGACCATTTTATTCAGTCCGGGTTTCTAGGTATCTAAAAAAGTTAGGAATTTATAATTGCTCATTAAGAGAAAAATTGATAAATTAAAAATTTAATTGAAATATCGTAGAAATCTGATTTAGAATTATATTTTTATTTTTATAACTATAAAAATTGGGTTGTTTTTTTGTTAATTAAATGAATTCTTATGTTTGTATAAACAAAATAATAATCCTGAATAATAACAATAATGGTAACTAACATATATTTTTATAATTAAAGCATGTTGAAAGTTTCAGAACAAAATATACACTCCTCTCATTTTAATAACATCCAATAATAATAAAAAAACTTGACTAAATCAAAATGGTTCAGATAATTAAGACCATTTTCCTCTTTTTATCATGAAAACTTTTTCAATAAAATAATAACATAAAGAATATTAATTGCAATTATACCTAGGTACAAGGCAACTATGTGGTCCTAGGTACAAGACTAGGTAATTTTATACAAAATGTCCTCTGCAGAAAACCCACATGGAGAGAGGATTTATTTAAAATCTTATTTAGTACTTAATGGTACAAACAAAATTATCTACAAGAAAAAAAATTCAAAGAAAATTTTTTGACTTACTTTGTACAACAATAAAAAGAGATGAGTTACAGAACTTTACTTCGGACTATGTAAAAATGTTTTACATTTATAACTGACCACAGCTTTCTTTTGAAAAATTTCAAAATGAATTCCCAAGTAGGAATTGGTGTTCCCACTCACCCAACTGAATAATAAAACTTAGAACTAAATATTATTCAAATAAAATGGGGTGCCCTAGGTACACAGGTCTTCCTTACTCAGATTTCTTATGTTTTTTACTCGTATACAGCATGTGGTATTTTTGTGGCAA
Organism: Trichonephila clavipes; assembly: GCA_019973935.1. NCBI lineage: Eukaryota > Metazoa > Arthropoda > Arachnida > Araneae > Nephilidae > Trichonephila > Trichonephila clavipes. Next base: position 173,506 of record BMAU01020669.1, on the reverse strand, counting down.
AGCTGTATTAATTTTTGGTTCTTACATATGATCGCAACTTTATTGTCGAGATTATATGAAATGAAATACATGGTTGTGTCAATTTAGCGTGTACAACACATGGAAGATCAGGGTCGCGAACTTGGTGAGAGAGAAGCATTCTGAACGTTGACATTGTTGCCATAATATGTAAGTACCTAAATTTTCTCTACCTTCCTTTAGGACCAGTTTATTTTCCCTGTTAAGCCTAACTCCATTTCAAAATTCATGTAAAATCCTTACTCTAATAAAATATCCCAAAAAAATTTATGGTTTATAATCATTCCAAATTTCATAAGTTCCAGATCAAACAGGCAAGATCACGGGACTTAGAAAAGGGAAGATTTTCAGATGAAGAAATTATCTTCACGGTTATGAGGAAGAATCAAATGATGAAATGTATAACAGCAAGTATGATTCCTCTACTGAAATCGATTCCAATTTAGAAGAGGGAGACTTTGTTGAAAATACACTCATGTCCATAAATTAAGAATAATGAAGTTCAGGCAAAGAAAGAGACAGAAGCAAAACAAATTTGACTTATTTGTAAAGTATATTTATTAAGCAAAAGGTAAAGGTTATTAAAAAATTTGGACATTTTTATAATCTTAACCATGCAAAACTAGGAATTTTGTATTAGCTCCACTAAAATTCTGCATTGGAATTTCAAAAAAGATTTTTATGCGTGTCTCACATACTCAGATGAAAAACATATATTTACCATAAATAATAATAATTCTTTGGATATTTAAAATTATCATTGATTAATTATTTAATATATATATATATATTCGACATCTAATATTTTTTCAAGTATTCCTTAAATTTCATATAATTTAATTAAGTGAGGGGATATTAAAGTCGCACTCTCTCTCTTCTCTACTCAACTACTTGAGGGCTTTTGGCGACGGACCTGTGGCCGGGGTATCAGGTGGTCAAGGTATCGAATCATGATTGGCATGTCTCGATTTCTAGCCCAGTGCCACAAAAGACCCGCCGTGTAGGGCAGCGATGTACGTTAAATCTATCGAGAGCTGAAATGTCCTCTCGATGGTGTGGTGTGGTAGTTAGGAGAGGGGGTGCCAGCTCAGGTGTCGCCCTCGTCATTTGACCATTTTTCAAAATCACGAGGACCATCACTAAAAGCCCTCGCGTAGCTGAACGTTGCGACGTTAATATTCACTCACTTGGCGACGGACCTCGTAATTTTAAACCATGGTCAAGTGACGAGGATGACGCTTGAGCATCGCTCCCTTACACGGCGGATCTTCAGTGGTGCTGGGGTCGAACTCATGACACGTCAGTTACGAGTCCGTTACTTTGACCATTAGGCTACCGCGGCCTCATAATGCGGTTGAAAACTGCATGTTATGAGTAAAAATATGCTGAAACATTTGATGAACTTATAATAGATTTTTGCATAGAAGATAGATGTGTGTGATATGCTAAAATGACAATATGTAAAAGTTATGAGAATATCGATGACAATTTTTGAAAAATTCAATTTAAGTTTCAGTTTGAAACTTATTCGTTTTTTTTTTCGCATTTATTATTAAATAGTCTCGCGATAACAAATTAATAGTTTAACGCATTCATAGATTATAAAAAATAAAGGTATAAATGTGTGACATTGTTGGGAATAATATGTTTTTATAGTTTTGAATTCAGACTTCTTTGCAGGAGTGTCGACTATTAAAAGGCTGATGTAGAAGTTAGAAAACTAATATTTAAAATATATGGAAAACAATATCTGCAATTCCATGATCTTGACGAGCAGAAGACGGCATTTTTACTTAGTAGGGCAGAGTAAGCATAAGGTAGGAGCTTGTGGAGTAAACAACCAGGCCTCTGCAGTTTTGGCAGGTAATGAACTCCCATTTGTTGCTTTCTCTCAGTAAGGAATATAAAAATAACAAACACAAAAATAAGTCATGTAAAATTTTATATATATTAATAACAATGAATTGTGAACTTAATTTCCAATACATTGTCACGAGTTGGCAGTAACTACGGTATTCTATCGACGTACTTCTTATATATATATATATATATATATATATATATATATATATATATATATATATATATATATATAAGAAGTACGGTTGATAGAGTACCAATAATTTTAACGCAATTTTATATTTCGTTCTCGTAAACTTTACTCCTTTTAAAACATGTATTGTCAAAATACTCTCCTTTTGTATATTTATAAAATTTTAAAAAATATAATGGTTATCTTACCCAACATTTTAAATCAGGGGCGGCAACTGTGTGTAGCTAAGACGTGCCAAACCAATCTGTCAGTATCATTCAGCGTGCCACATAGTAGGAAATTTTTGAAAACCTTCGATTCTTACGGTAATATTTGCAGATTTAAAGAATAGAGGTAAATAATTTAGATTTACAGTTTTATATTTTATATTAATTATGGATCAATAAAATACATTTATTAACATAAAAATAAACAATATAAAATGTTACTATTTCTTCAACAAAGATAAAAAAAATTTAAAAATATATGTTTCCAACATATTTAATTAAATAAGAAATAGACAAAGTGAAATATAAATGATTCCCTTCATTACAGTTAAATAAAAATTGTAATGCGAATTAACTCTTTCACGACTCTTCTTTCATATCGCAAAACCAGGGGTATAATGCGTGACACGATTCTGAGCATTCAGTTGTTAAACAATTTCTTTGCGGAGTCGAAATATTTTTCATATTAGGAAAGATTTTTTACTTTGATATGCCGAATCATAAGTGGAAAGCAGAGTACATGTATTTTTCTTTTTTCAACAATTAAATCCCCTAGCAATAACACTCAATTATTTACAAAATAGCTGTAAATTTATCCTTAGAATTATCTTTCAGATTATTTTGTAGTTCCATAAATGTCCATAACTCAGAAGATGTTTGTCAAATAAGGTCTATTATCAACTTCCATCCACTCAAAAATTGACAAATTTGTAGAGTAGTGCTGAGTACCACTAAGAATTGTACCACGTACCACAGGTCCATAGATTGCCGACACGTTTTAAATGTTCTTATTAACTAACCATCTCCTATTCAAACACAATTTATATGATAAAAAAGGGTTTTCATTCATTTTGTAGGGAATTGTATTAGATTCAACCATAAGTAATTTTGTGTTTCAAATAAATTACATTGTTTCGGGGATCCCCTTAGAGCAAAATGAAAGGAATTTGACATAATTATAGTAAGTTTCTCTAAAAGGGGAAACGTTCACTTTCAAAATACACTGCGTAAAGTGGTTTTAGGTGTACGAAGTTATATTCACTATTATTCTAAAATAAATTTTGATATTTTGGTTTTTCGTTAAGTTTTGAAGTTATTTCTTCAAATATACTTCTCGATTACATTTCTTTCAAACTTGCTATTTTCTTTTGCGGCCACGGTAGCCTGATGGTCGTGGTTATGAACTCGTGTCCAGTGTTCGAGCCCTGGTACCGCAAAAGTTTAGCGTTGAAGAGGAGCTGATGCACGTTAAACACGTCGAGGTCAAAAGTCCTCACGTTGGTGTGATGTGGAAGTTTGGAAGGGGAGTTATCAGCTCAGGTATCGTCCTCTTCACTTAACCGCGGTTCAAAATTACGTAGTCGCTCGTCAGTAGCCACCGTGTTGACTTAGAATGCAATATAAACCCTTGACGTGTGCACTTGAGTTAATTCGAGTACGCTAAACAGTTCCAAATATGCACATTAGATATAATTCAAACGAGATCGCATTTTATGCTGCTGTAATTTTCTCACTCAAATATCAGCGAGCGCCGTCTGCACTCGTGATATTTGACTGTTGTTTCTTATATTTACGATTTAGTCGTTAAACATCAAAAACTCGTTTTCATTGTAAAGACTGTAATGTTGGACTGTGTGCAGTGCCGTGTTTCGAAAAATATCACACTGTGACATTCCTGTAAACGATATGTATGTGTCTTTCTCATACTTCTTTGATATTTTTTGCTATTTATACCTGTTAAAATTATTTTTTATAAAAGGTTTCTTGTAACTAATTGTAAATTGAATAAAACCTTTTCTTACAATTATATGTATTTGAGGATGAAATCTGATTTACTTTATTCAGGAAATTTTTAGTAAATTTCATTTTCTTAGCCAACTTATTTCTTTTAAAACATGCATATTTGTGTATTATATAATTAAATTTCTAACTATCTAAAATTATGTCTGGCTTTTTTTTTTTCTTCATTAAAATCTTTCAGGATTTTACAAATTATCTTGCCATTATTCATTATGTACTTAATAAGGAAAAATATATCTAAATATAAATAATTTCTGTCCTAATAAACAAATAATTGTTTTTAGCTACAGTTTGGAAAATGCATTGAAATTTGTATCGGGACAGGATTTTAACATATTATGAATGTGTTTTTTACTGCCACTATGTTATATATTTATCTTTCATTCTTTTTACAATATGAGTAGAAGTCGTAAACAGTTTGTCACAGTAAAATTAATTTTTGTTTTATATTCAAATTATACTATTATAATGATTCTGAAAATAATAGGTTAGTTTGACAAGCCATTATTTCACAATTTTAAAGCATTGAACAGTTTTGAAATTTTTAAAACTTTTCTAAAATGTTAAATTATTAAAAATATTTAATTAAAATTTTATTTATAATATTTTATATTAATATTCTAAGACATAACATTGATAACAACTGTTAATTTGATCAATTATTCACTTTTATCAGAACCTCATATATTAACAAGAGTGTTAAATGCAAAATATTTATATAGAAATTAGTAGTTATACAAACGTAATCCAGAAATCACCAAGTTTGTAAACAATATCTATTTTTTCTCAGTTACCCATCGTGGCAGTTAAGCAAGTTTAAGTTTTTGCTGCATGACTTTAAAATACTGCAGTGTAGTACTACAATAGATTTATTATAATGTAGTTTGTGGTACATGAGGAAAATATTTATATAGTTCATTCTGCAACATTTGTATTCTGTAGTCTAATTGTAATATTACCTGAAAAAGCTGCATTTTAGATTTACCATTTTCAGTCATATTCCATCCCTTTCAAGTATTATTTATCACAGTAGCCTGCGTACATTTTGGTCATGGCATTTTTCAAAAGGAAAAAAAATAATGAAAACAAAGTAAAGATCTTTTAAATTATATAAACTATGTGTCAAAAAATATATTGGTCTTTAAATCGATCTTAATTAAGTAAATGTGAGAAAACTTAAAAACATGAGCAAACAGAAATGATTTTAGAAACTAAAATTGTAGTTAATTGCCGTTTCACACGAAATATTGGATTGTGTTAAAAAATATTTTTAATTATTTCAATCTAGGAATGCAAAAATGCTTTAAAATGAAACCGAATTTAAAATCAAAACTCAGAAAAAAAAACTCATTAAAATTTCTTAAAACCTAATTGGTTTTTAGATCAGAAATTGAGCAAGTTTTCCAAATATATGAAATATATATTTGCAATAAATTGGGTGAACTCTCTGTTGGCCCTGAAGTGGAGAAAATGTCCATTTCACAATCCTCGCCCTAGGCCACAGCTGTAAATGAGAAACCTCCCGTTTCGAAGAACACAGAAACCGAAAAGCAATAAAATCATCCGTTGCAAAACCAATTCAGGACCTTCTGCGGCTTTAACAGGGGAAGGCATTAAACTGCCGTGCATTTTTGAAGCAGTTCGCGAAATTTATCGAAACATTTTTGGCTTAGCTAGCTTTGAAAAAGTAGACCGCTTTCGAAGTGAAATTCGATTAGCGGGTCATCCAGTCAGAGAGTTAAAATTGCGTTCTTCCCAAATGTTTTTGTTTCTCTATATATAAAACATTTATTTTCAACAGTGTCTCCCTCTTCTAAATTGGAATCGATTTCAGTGGAGGAATCATACTTGCTGTTATACATTTCATCATTTGATTCTACCTCATAACCACGAAGAGAACTTCTTCATCTGAAAATCTTCCCCTTTCTAAGCCCCGTGATGATGCCGATTTGATCCGGATTTGAAACTTAGGGAATTTGGAATGATTATAACGCATAAATTTGGCTTATTTTATTACAGCAAGGATTTTACATGAATTTTGAAATGGACTTAGGCTTAACAGGGAAAATCAACCGGTCCTGAACGGGTTAAAGGAAGGTAGAGAAAATTTAGGTACTTACATATTATCGCAGCAATGCCAACGTTAAAAATAATTCATCAAGTTGGTGACCTTGATTTTCCATGTGTTTACTCGCTAAATTGACACAACCATGTGTTTCATTTCATATAATCTCGACAATAAAGTTGCGATCATATGTAAGAACCAAAAATTAATACAGCTTTGCCACAAAAAATACCACATGCTGTATACGAGTAAAAAATATAAGAAATCTGAGTAAGGGAGACCTTTGTACCTAGGACCACCCCATTTTATTTGAAGAATAATTAGTTCTAAGTTTTATCACTCAGTTGGGTGAGTGGGAACACCAATTCCTACTTTGGCATTCATTTTGAAATTTTGCAAAAGAAAGTTGTGGTTAGTTATAAATGTAAAACATTTTTACATTGTCCGAAATAAAGCTTTTGCAGCTCATCTCTTTTTATTGTTGTACAAAGTAATTCAAAAAACTTTCTTTGAATTTTTTTCTTGTACATAATTTTGTGTTTGTAACATTAAGTACTAAATAAGATTTTAAATAAATTCTCTCTCCATGTGGGTTTTCCTGCAGAAGACATTTTGTATAAAATTAAATAGTCTTTTACCTGGGACCACATAGTTGCCTTGAACCTAGGTTCACATGGTCCTAGGTATAATTGCAATTAATATTCTTTATATTATTATTTTATTGAAAAAGTGATCATAATAAAAGGAGGAAAATGGTCTTAATTATCTGAACCATTTTGATTTAGTCAAGTTTTTAATTATTATTGGATGTTATTAAAATGAGAGGAGTGTATATTTCATTCTTAAACTTTCAACATGCTTAATTTATATAAAATATGTTAGCTACCATTATTGTTATTATTCAGGATTATTATTGTTTATACAAACATAAGAATTTATTATTAACAAAAAAAAACCAAATTTTTATAGTTATAAAAACAAAAAAAAAATTCTAAATCAGGCTTTTTACGATATTTCAATTAAATTTTTAATTTAATTAGTTTTTCTCTTAATGAGCAATCATAAATTCCTAACTTTTTATAGATACATAGAAATCCAGACAGAATAAAATTGTCCAAACCTACTGCAGATAATATGAGAATTATCAGATATTGAAGATTCTCACATTCCACTGATGATGCAAATTCTACAGTAACTGATGTAAGGGATAGTATCGAAAAGGGGGATTTTTGTTTAACAAAAATACGAGGCAAAAAAAAAGAACATTTTTATATGGCAGAAATAATAGATGTAAAAGAAGAACACAAGACTTAAAATTCTGAAGAATATTGCACGTTCAAATAAGTTTCTTCATGATAAAGAAAAAACTTATGAAATTGGCAATAGAAATATTGTGTTCAAATTGCGCAAACCACAATCTGTGGATGCTTCAGAACGACAATGTATGCAGCTCACTTTTGGATCCAATTTTTTAAATTATAATGTTGGATGAAAATGCGTGGAATTCATTAATAAGTTGGCACATTGCAATTTAAATGGTTACATGATAAATCAATGTATTAGCTGATATTGTTTCTTTTATTAAATTCATGTGTGTATGTTTATTTTCTATTGATTACAGAGTGAAATCTAACTTTCAGGGAAAGACCCTAGGTGCAATGATATTGTACCTATGTCCATTTGTGAAATTTTTTTAAAATCTTTTATTTCGCAGAATTTATTATTTTAAGTACTTATATTTACAATTGGATGGTAGTTAGTATAATTATGAGTGTATATCAGTTTCACATTTTTAAACAGGTCAGGGGCTCTGTTTTTGTGCATTGTAAAAATATGGCCCTTGTTACACAGGTTTCCTCTACTTATGTATTATCGCAACCTATTGGCGACATTGTATGAAACGAAGCACCTGGTTGCCAATTCAGCGTGTACAACACATAGTAAATTGAAGGGTACTTATGAAATATCGCAACAATTGCCTACTCTATTAATAACTCGCCGAGTTTGCAACCCCGATTTCCTATGTGTTGTACTCACTGAATTGGTACAACCAGGTGCTTCATTTCATATAATGTCGCCAATATACGTCAGTACCAATTAGAGTTGTCAATTCAGCGAGTTATTAATAGAGTTGGCGATTGTTTGGATGTCACCTAAGTACTGAAATCTATTCAGTCTGACGTACATGAAATACCATAAAATTTATAAATTATAGCTTAAAAAACTAAAAAAATGTTTTTATAATTTTTTTAATCGTACTAAAAAGTAAAAAATTAAATCTTAATATAAGAATAAAATGATTAACGAGAAAACTGTCATTGTGGTAAAAGCGTGGGGTCCTTTGTACTACATTTTTATGATAACTCTGCATTATGGAATAGAACTATTAAGAAATTATAACAATTGATATCAAGCACCCCACGCTTTTAAATGCAGTTATATTTTTCCATTTTCTTCACATTCCAATATCCAATACCTTGGCATTTCTAAATACCTTGTGTTCCGTTTTTTTAAATCCTGACACTCATATTTTTCTAATTGATTTTCTACAAAAAAGTACTTATATTTTGCTTCCCAATGTAATTCCTCTTTTTTGTCAGGAATAAGCCATTCTTTTAAATTATTTTCATGTTGAGTTCTTAGTGGAAGACCATTATCTTAGATTGAAAACTATTGGATCCCAAAGTCTTATTTGCAGCCATTTCAAAACCGTGCCTGAAAGATATTTGGTGTGTAGTGTGTGTACTGATAACAGAAATTAGTTCTCTCTCTATATTTATATTGTTCCAATGTGTGGTGTAGTTTTTATGCATGTGAACTTCAAAAAGACATGCCTTCATGTGTAATATTTAGAAAAATCATACTTTTTAAACATTTTATCTGGTTTCTAAATTAGGAATGCTTTATTCTTAATTTACATTAATTTCATTCCACTTGTAAGCAAAAATTCAATATATATTACATTAAAACAATGGAGTTGACTATAGTATGGATTATAATATATACAGAGAGAGTTTATAAGAAAATTCAATAAAAAATAACTTATGGAGATGAAGGCAGTGGCACACACAAGGGGGTCCGCACCCCCCCGCCCAAAGCCCTTGATTTTTTTCCCGATTGATTATAATTCTAAGTACATTGTACGTAAAATTTAATTAAATACTCGTTATTAATGAGATTAATTTTATTAATCAATGCTAATGGTAAAATCCTAGCTGGACCCACTGGTGTTTTTGGCGCCAAATTGAGAAACACAAGTTTTTCAAAATAGCGTCAAAGACGAAAAACTCTTGGAAATCGTATGTGTCAGAGGGGGGACGAAATGGGCAAATAGCAACGGTTGGTTTCTGAAGGGGGGAGGTTACGAAAAGTTCAAAAATCATGAAATGAGCAGGGTTTCAGGAATGGCGTCAGGTTTCAGGGACGCCTGAAACCGTTGGTAGTAAATGTTTAACATTAAAAAAAGTACGAAATGTGCTTTTTTTGCAAAGATAAAATCGAAGAAATACATGCAATTAGTCATTTTAAAAAGATAAAAACGGAGAAACCAATGAAATTTATTTTTAAAAAGCACTCTAAAAACAGTGTGTAGTACATGATTTGCATTTTAACAAAAAGGACGAAAGGAGCATTTCGCAAAGATGAAAAATCGAAGAAATACATGAAATTAATCATTTAAAAAAATTTTAAAAGGCACTTACCTTACGCTTGTGGTTCGTCTTTTTCGGGTGGTGGATACACCCTTGCGATTGATGGGTGTGGATACACCATGCAATCATACATACCTCACGACAAAACATGTACCAGTGCACGACGGTATTCTTATTGACTTTCAAGTCACTCTCAACGAACGCATTCATGCTCTTGCCGAACCAATATCTGGTCAAACGCAAGATAATAGTCATACCAAGCTTGCTTTCGCTAAATCAAGTGCTCTTTCTTACACTCTGAACAACGTCGTAGGGATTATCTTTCGACTGGCCACGGCAACGCCATTTGTAGCCGTCAACCGTTCCCTTTCGCTCTTGCAAACTCATATCTTTTCTATGCTTCGGACATTCATACCGTGAGACAATTAAATTAGCTTTCATGCACAATTCTAACGTATCTTTCTTCCCCTTTGTGCCCAGAAGCACAAAGAAACCTGTCGTAGCTTCATTTTCAAGTAATTTCCTTTCACATGCCATTCTTAACAAAACCGGTGCAAAGTAAACAACCTTCTCAAGCGAAGTCAGGAGTCAAAAAGACGTTTTGTCCGAAAAAGGCGATTTTCGTTTCAACCTTTTTAGCGTTGCTATTTTTTACAGGCGTTTGAAAATCCAATCTTTGGATGTGAAATGGTAGGGTTACCATATTGTAACCTTTATCGCTAAAATTTTGGTGCCATAAAAGATTTGGCGACAGAAGTGGGTCCTCCTAGGACACACAATTAGCACTTACACATCTGGGCCTAATGAGTGTTATTTTAGTCAAAAGGTTTTTTCTTCATGTTACATAATATGTAAAACAATTTTCTTTCTTACTTTATTTTGAAATTTTTACTATATAAAAATCTGTTATATTCCTCCTGTTTCCAAAATATTTTTAATAACTTATTATTGAAAAACTGAATTTGAATAAAAGTTAATTTCCTGCTTGTATAGGGTTTTAAAAAAGAAACAATATAATTCTTCTAGAAACACACACACACACACATAAATATAACTTTTAATGAACCGAATTACTTCTGGAACTAGTTCAAATGCTTATACATTGTTTAACTATTTCATAGAATTCATTTTCAAAAATTTAAATCTGAGGTATAAGTTCAAAAAGACATACAGTTTATGATTAAATAATCGTTGCATTTTTTTCTTAAAGTAAAATTTTTGTTGGTATTGGCAACATTATATAAAACGAAGTACATGGTTGCTAATTCAGCGTGTACGACACATGAAATTGGAGCTGCCAATTTGGCAAGTTATCTTGAACGTTGGCACTTTTGCGATAATACACGAGTACCTCTTTTTGTTACACACAGTAAATGTAAATGAATTTTGGTTCTGAAGTAAAGTGGTAAAAATTTCATAAATTGTATATTAAATAATATGTAAGATGAAGAAAGTGAAATTTACAACTTAGGTGTCCCATATTTAGATCCCGTAAGATTTGAGTTGTTATACAGTTTTCTGTTAAAAATTCATATTAGATACAGCAGTATCGAAAATAAATGCCATGCATACTCATTTTATTGTTTCAAACTCATATTTCGTATAGCAACAACATTAAAAATGAGTGCATTACATACACATTTTCTTGTATCTTTCTCAAATTCAAAACAACAACAAACTCAAAAATGAGTGCATTACATACTCACTTTCTTGTTTCATTCTCAAATTTGATCCACTAACAGGTTCAAAAACGTGTATGTGAAGTCTCCATTTTGAGTATGTGCCTATGAGAAAAAATGAGGACGTCCGAATCTCAAATTTGAACACGTTTGCATCGGAGCTATTTTGAGTATGTGAAGTATTCAAAAGTGAGTATTTTGTTCTCAGTTTCGAACAACCATTTCTCGCAGTGCATATTCAAATAAATGTTTAAATTTGTCACTTGGATAGTTTACAATTTGAAGTAATCCTTATATTCAATATTCCAATTTCAGGAACTATAAACATTCAAGACGCGTTGACCTCTTTGGATTCGAGATAAAAATCCAATTACATTAAATCACAAAGGATCAAGATGATCCGAGAGTACCCAAAGTACTTGATTAAGGTAGAATAGTTCAAATTACATTAATTTTGACCGAAAGTCAAAGGCATCAAGGAGATCAGTGTTAAATATTTGAAACTAATAAGTAAAAATTACTTATTTTGTGATATCCGCTACCGGTCCCACATTGGACGCCATTTGTGAAACGTCATGATGTATGGAAGTGCAAATGCTGCTTAGCAATATCCAAAAGAAGACAACATCCTCGACGGCCAAAACCTTTACTTCTGGTTTGATATTGGAACGTGCACAGGATTACATAAAAGGACACACACTCGTACAACAACACACACAAGACGTCTACAATACTAACTGAACCAGCTGAGGGTGCAACAGACTTTTTAACTAGTTACAACGTCATCTTTACGGTTACGGTTATCCTAACCATTACAGTTATAAATACAGTCTGTTACAAATATCTGTAAAAAAACTCCGTCAAGCGTTGTTCCGTACTTCATTTGGATCATTTGAGAAGTAAATTGAATTTTGATTTTAAAAAATCAACTAAAGGTTTGGATTTGTCTTTTGAAAAATCTCTCTCTGCTTTAAAATTCTCACTTAAAATCATAGGTCATTTGTTCAGAAGACTCGATCCAGCTTTGTGAATTTTGGTTGTAAATTCACAATATTTAATTCTATCCATGAATTAATTTAAGCAAAGGAATAGTAGACAGGTAGCTGATTTGCAACAGAGGAATCTAGGTCAAAACCTTTAAAAAGGGATTTAATCAGAAGATTTATTTCACATAATCTCTGACTTATACTAACTCTTTTGTCATTGTGTGGCAGTTTTGTACAAATATATTCGGTGCTGCTGCAAGGAAAGTCTTCTTATTATATTTTATTTTTCTGTATTTAAATTATTTAAAGTAACTTTTTTTTATTACCTGTATACTTAATTTTGTTATTTTAAATTTTTAATTGTTTTAATTTTCTTTTTGGGCTAAAAGTATATTTAAGTAATGTGATTAATAGAACCATTTGTTCATTGCTATTCCGATTCGCTTACAAAAATAGATTTTTATATTTAAGATCACTTCAATATTGATAATAATACTATTTACTTAGTTCTATAAAAATTTGTCCTTTTTCTACATTTTATGTTTAATTTTAGTGCAGAGGATTTCTCTCTTTCTCTCTTCTTAAAAATATTACGCTTCATTTTCATGCTTCAACTAGGATTAGAAAGAATCCCGTATTAATTTCCGTAGGAAGAGATGGTGGGGGAGCCACTTAGATCGAAGCTAGGAACTTTGCTCTTACGGCGTATTGTTGGGGGGGGGACAAACTATATACCGCGTTTCAGAGTGTCGGGGGAAACTTTTCCTTTTTAGAGCTGTGTATGTCCGACTAAATACAAAAAAAAGCCGAATGAGCGTTACATACCCGAGCGTGACATTCATTCAAGTTCACTCTCCAGCAAAACGCACCAATAAAAGTTATCCCTTCAAAATTCTCAAGCCCTGATAGAACATCCACACATCATGCACCCAAATCAAAATGGCGTTTAGATGAGTCATTTGTTTCATCCACTTGTTCAGGAGACTCAAAACAAACCTCTACAAATAAACCAAAAATCTTTAGAGAAGCAGGGTTACCACAGCAACGACGGAGTTGCTCTCTCGTTGGTATAATTTTTTCCGGCGATTTGTTTTTGTTTTTGAGAAAAATTTTTGATTTAATGTAGATGAATCTTTTTTATTAGCGATTTTTTTAAGGCTCAAATGCAAGCAAAAATTAGTTTTAAGATATTTTCCACCCATTTGACAGATAATTATCACTCCTAAGATTGATTGAATCACTGATTAGGGAGTCGTAAAATCAACCCTTAGTATTGATCCAACCAGCCTCTCCTATTTTGACAAAATGAAGAAGGATTCTCGGAATGTATGTTGATGACGTCATCTGAGACTTGCTATTGGATATCAGAGCGGCTGGCAGATCTTTTATATATCTCTGAGATTCTTCCATTTTTTAAAAACATTGCTGAAAAATATCTTTAATTGGTTCGTAAATATTTGTATATATACTGAAGCAGAAATACTACTAAAAATTAAATTTAAGTGTACAAATTAAATCTATGAAAAATGGAATTATTTTTATCGTATGATTACTTCAACACGATTTTTTATTAATTGCAAGAAATAAAATGTAATGTCGGATGCAGTAGCGCACACAGAAATTTTTCAAAGGGGGGGGAGGGGGTCCGGGGTCAAAAGTTCACCATTCTTGTATTTTGCTCCTTTTGATTTTATCGATTTTCGGGAACAAAACACAGTAAAAAACTAATTATTGAATACATAATTAGCATTAATTAATAAAATTAATCATTAATAATAAATAATTAAATTTTACGTATTATATACTTAGAATTATAACCAATCAAAAAAAATCGACGGCTTTGGGGGATCCGGACCCAAGGACCCCCCAACCTTTTGTGCACCACTGGTCGGAAAAGAACAGTTGCATCAGTTAAAAATGTTACATCAATTTCCTCCTTCCCCCTTTTTTTAATTGAAAAACCCTTTGTATCATAAATGGAAATTTAATAATGTATTACAAAATGACTCAAAGGAAAAAAGAAAAAATTAATTTTCTTAAGTTTTATTTCAGAAGGAAGTATTTTTGAGAAATTTTAGTACTTAAATCATTTGATTATTTTTGTAGTTATTGTAACAATCATAGTACTTATAATTTGACTTGACTTTTGTAGTTTTGAGACCCATTTCTACATTTAAATCGGAGAAAAACATTCATTTTTTCATTTATTGTTAACTCAATTTCGAAAACGAAAATCGAAAGAAAACAGATTTTATATGACTACAAACAGGATAAAAAATAAACTGTCAGCTAAATTCCTTTAAAATATGACAATGTAATTTCTTATAATTAATTGCAGTAGGCCTTTAACTGCCATAATTTGTTATTATGTGACGGAGCTTTACGCGACTTTCAACTACTAATCCTCTTGGGGAATCCTTGGGCCAGCAATCGCGTTTATTTCACAGCCATCCCTCTCAAGAAGAAACCATGAAATGCAAATAAGTTAGTGTATGTAAAGTTAAAGTTTAATAGTCATAGATCAGAGGGAGCGGAGCCACTAAAAGCAGTGTTTCTATGTTAAGAATAGGAATTACGCATAGTGACTAAAGGACGGATTTTAGCTACAAGAATAAATTAGTAGGATAGGATTGATTAATGTTTTCGGATTTTGTGCACTTATTCGCGAATATTCGTTCTTTCTCTATATCACTCCAAGGGTTCCCTTTGTAGATTGCTTGTTCTTGAATATTATCATTGATAATAATAAATTAGATTTTTTCATGGATAGTGTTGATCATTCATCGTTCCGTCCTACAGCTTTAGGTAGATAAGATGATGAGGCGACCACAGGGGTAAGATCATTACATTGGCACTCAACGGGATTGTCCCAAGAGCATCTTAATTTCCCTAACCCCGATATAGGGGTAGGATCTGGTTTCATGGTCTTACCCGAATATTTTTTTCCGGGTCGGAAAATGTAGATCAGTTTTTAGATGGTATCGAAAGCAATCTGATGTTTTATCAAATACCCGCAAATTTAGCCTGTGCATATCTGAAAGGTCATCTCACGGTATGTGCCTGGGATTAGTATGATGCATTAGGTTATTTCCTTGTGCAGAGTGTTGTAACTCCTGTTTAGCGGCGCTGTAGTCGCTTGCTTCTAGTGTAAATAGCGTTCCTGTTTTGTAAAATAAAACGTTTTTGTCCCTCTATCCGACTGGGGTGTTTTTGTGCGACGCTTCTCCTTCTGACAGGTAAGAGCAATTTATTCATTTTTAATGCACGAATCCGAATTGAATTTTTGAATTACGAATTTGAATAATTATTTAGAAATTTGAATTTGAACATTATTTTGGTGCCGAAACCCGGGACCAGCCTTTAGATAAATTATTGCGAACTGTTAGTGTAGTTGAAATCTTGCGAACAGTATTTGAATTTGAAAATTTAATTTATACGAAATGGATATCGAAGTTTTTAAAAAAATTCGAACACCTGTCAGAAGGGCGGCAACAGAATTATCGAACTCAATTAAAACTGAAATTGAGAAGGAGAATGCATCAAGCGATTTAATAGAACTTTTAGCAAAATTAATTGATAAAGAAAAACAACTTGAGAATATTGACAAAGATATCACGATTCTTACTAATATGGATGACCTAGAAAAGGAAATAGAAAAACAACAAGAATACCGTGATTCAATAATAACTTGTAAAGTGCGTGCCAATAAAATATTAAACAAAAGAGAAACTGAGTCGAGAAACACACCTATTACAAGTTCTAGAAGCGAACAACAATTTTCAAGTTTAAAACTCCCTCAACTGCAAATCCCACAATTTGACGGAAATACACTCTGTCGCAAAAAAATATATGCACCCAGAAGAAATCAAGCTACAATCACGAAACTCGGCAAGAATGTAGTCTGGTAAGAGATATGCAAATGATTAAAATTTCGAAGCCAATGAGACAAGGCTAAGTGTGCTATGCGCATATTAGTTGCGCAACTGGGAGAGTTTAAAAGCATGAGTACGAGCGCCGTACGGCTATCCAAACGAATCTGATGACTTTGATAGACGATATTGAGACTTAGGATGCCTCTAAGACGTAACCGGCGGCAGTACGAGCAGCTGACGGACTTTGATAGGGGCCGTATAATAGGCCTCAGAGAAGCAGGTTGGTCGAATAGACGTATCGGCCGCCACCTCGGTCGGAGCGATATGGTAGTTGCTCGGTGTTGGCAACAGTGGATCACAGAAGGTAGAGTGTACCGTCGCGGAGGGTCAGGACGTCCCAGGAACACAAATGATCGCGAGGATCATGCAATCAGAAGAGTGGCCACTTCTGCACCAAAAACGTCGCTAGCATCGATTCAACGCCACTTACCTCCTTCCAGACATCCAGTGCCATCAAGAGAAACCATAAGGAGACGACTGACCGAAGTTGGCTTGAGGAGCCGACGTCCTCTAAGACGCTTACCACTGACCCCACATCATAGGCAGTGTCGACTGGATTTTTGCTGACCTCGGGCAACTTGGAGTGTGACAGACTGGAGACGTGTCATCTTCAGTGATGAATCCCGATTCAGTCTCAGTGCTGATGACCACCGCACACGTGTCTGGAGGCGCACCGGCCAGTGGTCCGATCCGGCATTTATTGTCGAGCGGCATACAGCAATTTCACAAGGTGTGACAGTGTGGGGAGCAATTTCTTGGGACACACGATCATCTTTAGTGCTCCTTCAAGGCACTTTGACAGCTCGCAGATACGTGGACGATATTTTAACGCCGATTGTGCTACCCATGCTATCAAGTCACCCAGGTGCCATTTATCAACAGGATAATGCTCGTCCACATACTGCGCGACTCTCCCAACAATGTCTTCAAGGATATGACGTCCTACCATGGCCTTCCAGGTCACCAGATCTTTCGCCAATAGAGAATGTCTGGGACGCGCTGGGAAGGCAACTGCAGCCGTCCCGAGATACAGGAGAATTAACTGCGCAGATGCAAAGACTATGGCAGGATCTTCCACAGGGGGTCATAAGTGATCTAATTGAATCAATGCCACGCCGAATTTCGGCTTGTATAGCTGCCAGAGGTGGCTTTACTACTTACTGATTTTCAACCTTTTGCAAGCTGTAACCGCTTAATAAAATGATATTTTGTTCTGAATTTTTAATCATTTGTTTATATTCATATACACTACATGCATACCAAATTTCGTGAATGTAGCTCAATTTCTTCTGGGTGCATATATTTTTTTGCGACAGAGTGTATTTTAAAATTTAGTGATTTCTCTTTGCCCACACACACAGTTCGAAGCAGCAATACACAATAACTCAAATTTAAGTGACGTTGAGAAATTTAATTATTTAAAATCTTACTTAATTGATGAAGCTGAAATAGCAATTATGGGTTTAACTTTAAGTGCAAATAACTATACAATCGCATTAAACATAATTAAAGAGCGATTTGGCAGAAAAGATTTAATTATTGATTCGCATATGTCTAAGTTATTACATTTAAATCCTGTGCGAAAATCAGATGACATTTTGAGCTTGAGAAAACTGTATTCTGAATGTGAAATCCATATTCGAGGATTACAAAACTGTAGGGTAAATCAGGACACTTATAGTTCCCTATTGTATCCAATAATTTTAAAATCTATTCCGCGGGATTTATCATTAGAGTTCACCCGAAAATCATACGGTCAAACGGTGAATATGATTTCTGACTTATTAGACTTCTTAAAAATAGAAATTCAATGTCGTGAGAAAAATGAGCATTTAACTAAAGAATTTAATTCTTATGATTCCAATCCCCGAAAAGAAACTAGAAATTATTATAATGAAAAACAGAATTATAAACACAGTAAATTTAATAAATATAACGTAGATTCAGCGTATGGAAAAAATAAAAATACTCTTATGTCCCGACGACCTCCGTGTTTGTTGTCAATGTAAATAAGTGTGTATTTTGTTTGGGAAATGATAATAAAAATGATCATAGTTCCGATTCTTGTCCGAAATCAATCGAGGAAAGGAAAATATCTCTTAGGAAAAACGGCATTTGTTATCTATGTCTCACACGAGGCCCTATATTTCGGGCTTGTAAAAAGGCTAGGGTATGCGTTAATTGTAAGGGTCGTCACTCCGAACTGATATGCGATACTTCTTTCATCCCCACAAACAACCCTGTTGACCAAAAGACCGCCTCGGAGAACGCAGGTGTTCGGGGTTCCTCACTCCAATGTGAAACCCCCCTGAAAAGTATTTCATGCTGTAATGTGAATACAACTCCTAACGAAATTCTTCTCGAAACGTGTAGGGCTTTATTGGTAAACGAATCGGAGAAAAAGGAAATAAATCTCTTGTTAGATAACGCTTCGCAGAGATGTTTTTTAAAAAAAAACAGTAGCCTCTGAAATGAAGCTTCCTGTGAAACGCGAAGAAAAGTTATTGGTTTACACATTCGGTTCGAGAACACCCATTCAAAAAAAATACGAAGTTGTGGAAATTACCCTCTGTAACCTTAACGATTCTGTAAACACAATCACTATTGAAGCTCTTCTAACGGATGTCATTTCCGGAACTCCTTTCAAAGTATCGGCGAATAAATTAAAGAAATCGCTTAGTTGTAAAAATGTTCACATTTCTGACTTAAACGAATCTAATGGAGATGAGATTTCATTGTTAATAGGGGCGCAATATTTTTGGCAGATTCATTCCGGTAAAAAGGAGAAATTAACAAAAACTTTGTTTGCGATAGATACCATTTTCGGGACAATAATCCAGGGTAGAATATCGCCTATGGATGTACATTATAAAGAAAACGTTTCTGTATTTAAAATAGAATGTTCCCAATTAAATGAAAATTTAACCCAATTTTGGAAATTAGAATCGATGGGAATTAGTGATACAGAAAAGAATATGTTAGATAGCGATAACGACTATATTTCGAGTTTTGAGAATAATTTAAAATTTAATAACGGAATGTATGAGACTAAATTATTTTGGGAAGATAAACCAAGCGATTTGGAAAATAATTGGGCAATAGCGAAGCGCAGATTCGGTAATTTAAGTATAAAAATGCAAGACAATAATTGGCTTTATAATGAATACAAAAATATTGTTAAAGATCAAATTAAAGAAAATATTGTTGAGGAATGTTCATCACATTTCGAAACTAATTCTTATTATATGCCTCATTCGGCTGTGGTTCGCAAAGACAAAGAAACGACAAAAGTACGAATGGTTTTTGATGCGTCCTCGAAAGGTAGAGCCTGTAAATCTTTGAATGAGTGCCTTTATGCGGGTCCACCTTTGAATCCCGGAATAATAGATGTAATCTTGCGATTTCGCGAATATGAACATGCGTTTTGTAGTGATATTCAAGGGGCATTTTTAACGATTGGAATAGCTGAGGAAGATCGCGACTATTTAAGATTTTTTTGGTTTCCGAATGATGGAGATGCCAAATCGTACAAAATAATGAGAATGAATCGTGTGCCGTTTGGGGTGACCTTGAGTCCTTTTATACTTGCTGCGACGATTAAATTCCATATACGAAAATATAAGGAAGATTATAGAGAAACTTATATGAACTATTGAATACTTCTTTATATGTTGACGATCTGTTCGCCGGTTCATCCGAATCCGTTTATAAGGCGTTCGATCTCTCAAAAGACGCGATTGAAATTCTTAAAGATGCTAACATGAATTTAAGAAAATATAAAACTAATTCGAAGGAATTAAGAAAATTATGGAACGAAAACGGTATAGGTGATGTTTGTGAATCGGGTGAGCGTTCTTTAAAGGTTTTAGGAATTATTTGGAATTTAAATAATGATACATTTAAATTAGATGCACAACCATTGCTTGAGTTAATTAAAAATTTAAAGAATTCGAAACGCTGTGTTCTAAAAACTGCAGCAAAAATCTTTGATTCGATAGGTTTTATTTCCCCATTTGTGTTAATAATAAAATGCTTAATGCAAGAAATTTGGGAATACGGCCTCGGCTGGGATGAGAAATTGCCCACCGAGTTAAAGAATAAATGGGAGACTTGGTGCTCTCAAGTTTGTCTTCTAAACGACTTAACATTGGAAAGAAAATACTTTCCATATCCTTTAGATAAGGGAAAGGATTTGCAATTGCACATATTTTGTGATGCAAGTCCCAGAGCATTTGGAGCAGTGGCGTATATTTTCGTTATGTCACTGCAAATGACGATATTTACACGAGTTTTATAACCGCTAAAAGCAGAGTTTCTCCTCTCAAAAAGTTAACCCTCCCACGATTGGAACTTTTGGGAGCAGTTTTAGCCTCGAGAATTTTGAAATATTTAACATCAAAATTTAAATTCCCTATTTTGAAATTTTTCCTCTGGAGTGATTCTACTATTGCTCTCCATTGGATTAAAGGAAAAGCTTCAAATTACAAACAGTTTGTTTCGAATAGGGTAATAGAAATCCAATCAAATTCCGATCCGTCTGATTGGCATCATTGCAGTGGGAGAGAAAATCCAGCAGATTATGTTTCTCGTGGAGCGAATCTCGAGACGATTATTAACAGCTAATTTTGGATGCATGGTCCTCATTGGTTTCGCACGACGGAAAACAACTGGCCGAAAAGCTTGAATTGTGACTTTTCTTCAGCCGACCCATGTGAATCCGAAGAAAAGTGTTTACGTTCGCATGTGAATTAAACACAGCCTCAATAATTAATTTAAGCAAATTTAGCAGCCTGCAGAAATTATTGCGAGTTACTAGTTGGGTGCTTCGTTTTGTGCATAACATTCGCAATAGATTCAATAAACGATCTGACGACTTAAGTACAGAAGAAATCGATGGTGCCGAAAAATTTTGGATTCAATTAGTACAGAGAGATGCTTTCGCCGAAGAAGTTAATTGTTTACGTGCACGCAAACTACTACTCAAAACTTCAGTAATTTTAGAGTTTAATCCTTTCCTTGATTCAGATGAACTGATACGTGTCGGTGAAAGACTGCAAAAATCTAAATTTTCTTATTTACAAAAACACCCTATCATTTTACCGGCCAAGCATTACTTCGTAAATTTAATGGTGCGAGACTCACGAAAAGGTTTTTCGCGGTGGTGTTAGTGAAACTCTACTAGAAATTAGAGAGCGATTCTGGCTCATTAAAGGGAGACAGACTGTGAAAAATATCTTAAAGAAATGTTTGATATGCAAAAGATTTAGTTCGACTTCAGGTGTTCAAGTCACTGCTCCGTTACCAGCTCTTCGTGTAGAGCATTCAGCTGCATTTTCTGTAGTTGGAATAGATTTTGGAGGCCCCCTCCACACAAAAGACGAGAATAAACATTACATTGTTTTATTTACGTGTGCTGTTACGAGAGCTCTTCACTTAGAGCTAGTGAAAAACCTTACAACTGAAACATTTCTTTTAGCACTTCGACGTTTTATTAGTCGTCGTGGTCTGTGTTCGAAAATCTTGACTGACAACGCAAAAACTTTTAAGAAATCCGAACTTGAACTGAAAAACTTGTGGAAGATTATCAGCGATCCAACAGTGAAAGCGTTCTACGCTTCTCATAAAATCTACTGGCAGTTTATTATGGAACGAGCAACCTGGTGGGGCGGCTTTTACGAGACTTATTCGAACAGTAAAGCTTGCTTTACGAAAGACTGTGGGAAGAGCAACTTTATTTCGCGATGAGTTGGAGACTCTTTTAATTGAAATTGAAGGAGTGCTCAACTCTCGCCCTCTTACATATATTTTTAGTGAATTTAATGAACCTGATCCTCTTACTCCATCTCATATGATTTTAGGACGTAGAGTGAATAGTCTACCACCTGCCAGGCTTAATTTTGATTCTAACTTATCCAACAGGAAAGTTCTAATTAAAAGGTTTAATTATCGCGAAAGATTACTTAATATGTTTTGGACAAAATGGTCAAAAGAATATATTTGCATGCTTAAATCTGCTCATTGTGTTAAACCTACAGGCGAAATTAAAGAGTTTAAAATTGATGATGTTGTACTAATTAATGATGAAAAATTTCCTAGACATTTTTGGAAACTAGGTAAAGTGGTTGATGTATTTCCTGGCAGGGATGGTAAAATACGTTATTGTAAGATAAAAACACAAAATTCAATTATTAAAAGACCTGTACAATTGTTACATAACCTTGAACTTAATGAATGATTTCTTAGTTAAGTGATAGTTTTGAATTTGTATCTGGTGAATTTGTATGTGAATTACTTGTAATGTGTATTTAATATTTTTCTGTGTATTTTGAAATAGTAGCAGATTATGAATGAACCCCTGGTCATTCGGGGGGGGAGTATGTTGTAACTCCTGTTTAGCGGCGCTGTAGTCGCTTGCTTCTAGTGTAAATAGCGTTCCTGTTTTGTAAAATAAAACGTTTTTGTCCCTCTATCCGACTGGGGTGTTTTTGTGCGTCGCTTCTCCTTCTGACAGGTAAGAGCAATTTATTCATTTTTAATGCACGAATCCGAATTGAATTTTTGAATTACGAATTTGAATAATTATTTAGAAATTTGAATTTGATCACAGGGTGAGGAAACTAATTTTGATCAGTTAAAACAGGCGTTGAAAGAAAGTTTTTCAATTGTGCGAAATAAAACAGAATCGGAGGCCAGGTTTTTTTGCGTCATATCAAGCTAGAGGTCAAGATCCGACATATTTTGCTTACGAATTATTAAAGCTACAAAAAGCTCTTGAGTTAGAAATGGTGGAACAGAGTTTGATTCAACACATTGTTAATCTTCCAGGACCTCAAGTTCTTGACTACGTTGAGTTTAGAAACCTCACCACTAGAGGTCAGCTGTTACAAGTGATCTCAAAATTTGAAGAATGACATTCGGCCAGGGAAACCCAAGGCTCGAGTGAAAACTATAGTGAAAGACGAGATTAGGATGTGCGTCGGAGATCTTACGATGATCGTAGGAATAGAAATTGGAAGGATGCAGAATTTTTGGATCGGCAAAATGACAGGAGAAATAATTATACAAGTAAATACGGGAATAGACACCAGGGGAACCAGGTTAACCAAGGGTTCGAGAACAGAATCCGTAATAACAGAAGTGATCAAGGGTTCAAGAACAGAAATCGTAATAACAGAAGTGATCATGGGTTCGAGAATAGCGGAGGTAGGAATCAGTTCAGAAATAGGGTCCGAGTGAGAATTTTAACCGAGGGAGACCGAAGACAGGGTGCTCGTCTAAATTGTTTGAAGGTTCCAGTTGATCAAAAGAAGCAATCACAAATTGAAGTTAATCCTCCTATCATACTTTCTGCTCTGTGCGTGTGTGTCTCCTGTAGAACTTCCATATCTCTCTCTACCTATTTTCTTAAATGAAACGTTTACAAAACTTTATGGCATAATGAGTTAGAAAAATCCTTTATTTCTGAAGAGGTATATCAAAAATATTTTTTATAAACCGCTTAAGAAGTTACAAGCCAAGGAAGTGATGGCACAGGGTGCCCGTTGTAAAAAAATATAGGGATGATAGAATTACAAATCAGTATAAAGGAATTGAAAAAAAATTGGAATCTTCACATATTGGCAGATTTAGAATATCCTTGTATTTTGGGGAACGATTTTATAAGGGGATCACAAAAATTATACTGCATTTCGATAAAAAGTCATTAGCGATTCCGTATACGCAGATTATGGACATTCCAATAGATGAGGGGAATTAAGAAACTAATATCTCAAAAACGAAACTGGAGGAGGGCCAAAAGGATGTACTCCAAATGTTATTTAATAGTTTTAAGGGGCTGTTTTTGGATAAACAGGGGCTCACACATGTACTATATCATGAAATTGACACGGAGGATAAATCACCCGTAGTTTCCAGACCTTTTCGGTATACTAGAGTAAAACAAGGGATAATTAACTATCATGTTGACAAGATGTTAAGGAAAGGTACAATGATACCGATTCAGTCGCCTTATGCGTCTCCAGTGATATTATGTCAAAAGAATAACGGATTATCTCCAGATAATCCGGAATGTTATAGATTTGCTTCAGATTATCGCAATCTTAAAGTGATAACTAAGTAGCCTAAATATCCCTTGCCACTTATTGAGGATTTGATCACTAATATTCTGCACGCGAGCATTATGAGTTCGTTAGATTTGTTGTCGGAGGATTTTTAGCTGGCTGTAAAACCCAGTGATGTGGTCAAAACTGCGTTTGTAACTAAGAACGGCACTTTTGCGTATAAGTGCTTGCCGTTCGGCCTCTCGGGAGTCGATCCAAATTTTCAGAAATCCATGGATATCATTCTGAGGCCGGTATTAGGGAGTTACATGAACATGTATATGGAGGGCGTCATCATTGCGTCTACATTATTTGCACACCAAGTCGAACATTTAAGGGAGTTATTTAGGTTGTTACAGGAAACAGGGTTGGTATTAAACAAAGATAAGTGCAATTTTGGTTGCGAGAAATTAAAATTTTGGGGTCTGGTAATTAGCAAAGATGGGATTACCACAGATGAATCTAAGGTTAAGCCAATAATTGAGATGAAACCTCCAAAACATTCCAGGGAAGTGACAAAAAATTTGGGGATCAACCAGTGGTATCAGAAATTTATTAAAGATTACGCAGATCTCTGCGAGGCCCTTTGTCAGTTACAGTCGGTCGAAAAAATTGTTGAGCACCGTGACCCTTTCAAAAAATGATTGGAAATTGAAAACGACCTTTTTTTAAACGTTTTCAACTATAATGTTTGAAACCATGTTATTTGAAACCCTCTCATATTTGAAGCAAAACCATCTCATTTGAAACGAGCCATATTTCCAAATTTCGTTGACTCGTTTTACCTGACTTGTGTCCCTTTTCACCCGCTTTTATTCTCCAAAGTTGTATTTAGGATCTCGATCAAAAATGGACGTTCCCATGGCTCTTTTTGTATGAATCTTGTCCGTTTTCGCCCGTTTTTCTACCCCAACGTTGTCTTTAGGGTCTCGATCAAAGTATGAAGCAAAGTATGCAAAAGCGTAACAATGTATGAACGACACAAAATTTTTCAACACAAGATTTTTCAAGGCCGAGAGAAAATGTACTCCCTAGAGCGACGATTGAGACAGGAGTCAAATGAAAGACATGAAATGTTTCATATATCTCCAAAAAATATTTTTTCACGGGGCGAGACCCCAACCAACCGGGGTAAAATGAAATTCAAGACATGTCCAATGAAATGCGGGTCAAATGAAATTCTTGACAATGAAATGGATGCATCTTGGTGAGAGGGGACAAACTACCTCATTCCAATCTAGGTGACGATTCACAGGGTGTTTGATGCATCTAGGGGGGACAAACCACCTCATTCCAATCTAGGAGACACGTCAACTCCCTCCAATCTTGGTGACGATTCACAGGTAATTTGATGCATCTAGGGAGAAAGCCTCCAATCTTGGTGACCATTCACAGGTAATTTGATGCATCTAGGTGAGAAGGCTTCCAATTTAGGGGACGACATTTGCTCACAGTCATGAATTCCAATCTTGGTGTACGAATGGACCCGAAAAAAGGAGGGGGGAACTTCCTCCCTCTATTTTCGGACTTGAAGATTTTGCTAAAAGCATTTACCGTTATGACTGCCAGAATTTGTGATGAAACATGACTCCAAATCCTGACACTCTTAACAAAAAACATTTAGCCATTCAAAAGCATTCCGAGTTATGACTGCTGGCCTTTTATACTCTAATGAGGTCATGTAAAACGATTTCAATTTCCTGGTGCATATTGTGATCCTTCCAACGTTGGCATAGTATGTCTTGAAAAAAAGGGGACCGAGTCGACTCGATCCACCTTTTTTCGGTATAGAATTTTTTTACTCACGCACTCTACTAGATGGGCCATCTGTTTTTTGCATTCACCCTGCAGCTTGTTAAAATGCTGCATGTATCGCGCAAATTGGTAGGATTTCACCATGGTGCACTCGAATATATCATAGTCCTCATGCACCTCATCGTGAAGGTGGTCAGGCGGGGTGCGGTCATTCAGATCCCGAAAATAGGGCAGCATTTCCAAGTTGATTGTAAAAAGTCCCAGCTTTTCAAAAATTTTCCGCTGGTCCAATCCCTTAATGACGATTAGACCTCTGTTTCCTTGGGCCAGATGACAAAACTTGCCCCTGACACAGAAAGACAGGTATTTGAGGGGCACAGATCAGGGCAGGTGGCTTTTCAGGTTGAGCCGTTCTTTGATGTACCTGTTGGACAGGCTATCTTTGGGGGTCATGTGGAGGTTCGAGTATTCCACCATGAGGCAAATAACGTCAGGATCTTTACCATCCTCCGGAATGTTGGCAATCGACAATTCATTGGGGTCAGGTTGGCCACCATGGTGAAACACGTTGGCGTGGGTGAAAAAGGCTAGGTGAGACATGTTTTATCAGAGAGAGATTGGCTGCTGAGCACTAACCTCTTATACTCTGCTGGATCACCTCGAATCGATTCCTATTGGCCCTTACCTTGAAAGATCCTTCAGCATAAATGAGACACTGTGCCAGGAGAATCCAATCTTGGTACAGCGCATTCACAAGTTAAGGGCAAATTAGCTGAGCGATCCAATCTTAGTATACTATTGGACCCAAAAAAGGGAGAACGAGTCGACACCATCTCCCTTTTTCAAGGTCCAATTTTTTTTAAACCAAAGTGAATTTTTATTGCTCCATTCCACCTGCAGCTTGTTAAACTGCTGCAGGTATTAGACAAATTGGTAAGATTTTACGATGTTGCAGTACGAAACGTCCTCGTGCACCTCTTCATGCAAGGAGTTGGGAACGGTTCCGTCGTAAATGTCGTTGAATTCGGGCAGCATCTCCAGGGACATAGCAAATACTCCCAGCTCTAGGAAAAATATTTGTTTCTCTGTTTCCTTTGACCACCATGAGGCCTCCTCGGCCCATTTGGCTCAACTTGCCCCTCACGCAAAAGGATAGGTATTCCATGGGTATACTCTTGTGTAAAGGGGAGTGTACCAGAAAAAGAAGTTCATGTTCATAGCTGTCTGATCGCAGTTCGTGGGGCCTGGAGGTGAGCCCGGCATGATTCAACGTGATGCCCATTACTTGGGAATCGTGGCATTGGAGAATTTGAAGGGCACTTGCTCGCCCTGTTGATGTTGGCATGAGAAAAATAAACGGGTTGACTCAACATGTTGCTTTATCTGAGAAAGAGGGGCAGCTTGCCTTTTATATGCTCGAGGAGCGTGAAGTCAGAGGGCATCCCATGGGCCAAAGCTTTCTGATGCGAGTGTTCTACATGTGTTTCCAAAGCCCGTTTCCAAGGTTGGTTCCATACCATACGACAAGTTAGTTTCTCGTCTCGATGCATTTCCCAATCCTCCAACCACGTCAACCAGGTCAAGTACACGTCCGCTAGTCACGTGCAGTGCGTTAGATCCAAAGGGTAGGCCTCCGTATTTTGAGGCTGGTACGCCTCCCAAACTTGGCGAGACGGGGAACGACCCCCTCGAAAGAACTTTAAGTCGACTCCTTTATCCAACGTCAGATCCAAAGGACTCGTAAACACACTTACTGTTTTTCCAAATGAAGGAGGAACGTGCACGCCAAAGTTGGGTTAAAAAAAGATGGGGTAAGGATACTCTGGCTCACTTAATGCATGACTCAATCCGACCACCGACCCAGATTTTAAAATACGACAGTGGTGCGATGTCGACACTGGTCAAAAAAGTGTTGTACCGAAACCATTCTGACAAAAAAATGAGACTTGTTTTCAGGTGAATTATTTATATACATACAATTATTGACAGGACCGATCCATGGGTTGGATGGCTTTAAATCCAATAGAATTTTTTACACAAGGGTTCAGTCTGGGCATTGTCAAGTTCATATGCTCCACGGCAAACTCCCTTTCAAATTAATCCAGGAATGAGATGAGATCACCATCAAAAACAGAGGGTACCGTGTGAAGCAGCTGTAATTCTTGGGCTGGGGATTCAAATAAAGCGACATGAGCTGTTCGAGTGCATCCGTCGGCTCCAAAGGGTCGAGCTTCAAAGTGTCGGCTCTGGGGGAATCTGCACAGGTGGTTGTGGGACATCTGGAATCTGCACAAGTGGTTGTGGGATATCTGGAATCTGCACAAGTGGTTGTGGGATATCTGGAATCTGCAAAGGTGGTTCTGGGACATCTGGAATCTGCACAGGTTCTGGGACATCTGGAATCTGCACAGGTTCTTGCGACTGTGTTATCTGCACAATTCTTGTGACTACGGAATCTGCACAGGCTCTTGTGACTGTGGAATCTGCACAGGTTCTTGTGACTGTGGAATCTGCACAGGTGGTTCTGGCAAAAGTGGAATCGGCACAGGTTCTGGGACATGTGGAATTTTCACAGGTTGAATCTGTCCACGTGCCATCGGTAGCTCAGGTCGTCTGGACATACGTCTAATGACGGGAGTGAAGCGCACTTTGGATCGTTTCTCGGAGAAAGGCAGAGATTTTTCTTCCAAAGGTCGCTTTTCGGCCGGTACATGAATCGGGGTAGGTGGAGTCAGCTTGTTAGGAGTTTGATCAAAGTTTTCCATTTTCCGGAAATCTCCCACGTGGAATCCCTTATGAATGAGCTGGGGGAGAGGGGATTCGGAGATAATGTCAAAACCAAAGGCTGTTTTTTGAACCGTCAACATAATGTAGTTTGTTCCAGCCGGTATCGGATCCGCCATGTGGATATCCAAGATCGTTCGATGGTAGAGCATTTTGTCATAGGGCTCAAAACTTCTATTCACATTGGGTTGGCCTCACCACTTGAGACTGGAGGCTGGCAATTCATAGATCAACATGGGCACATGTGTCGTTTGAATAAAGTGAATCTTTCCGGATATCACCGTTCGCAAGCAACAGGTAAAATCTTTTTTGGCAACAATATGTTGCCGTAAATATAAATCATCCTCTGGTCGGTATTTATAAGCAGTCTATCTTGATTTCTCATCAGGCCTTTCGATGTTTTTTCCCACATCAAGTCTTTGGGTCTAAATTCATTCGTATGCTTTGCCTCCATGACTGCCCGTTTGAAATTGTCCAACGACGTCTTTTTTATGCCAATTGTCATTACAAAACAGGACAAACACACATTTTGCGTTAGGCTCTTGGTAGATGATGCCAGGTTGGACTTGGGCCTGCCGAGCAGCATATTCCAACGCATTGGACTTATTGGGCAGCGTCACGGGCACCACAGTGGTAGAAATGTGTTCGGGGAAGGCATCAATGGGGACCATGACGAATGAAAAGTGTTCAAAGCACCTCTCGCTTTTATACTTTTCAGACAGGATGCGAGTGAAAAATGGGATGGATGGGGTGGTAGAAAATGGCACGCATGGCTTGCATGGCAATCCAATGATGACATTGCGTCTGATTTCAAAAGGGATATTCTCCCATGTCTTGTGGATTCCAGAGCATGATCGGGATTCGTTTGAAAGGACTCGAGGAGCTCCAACTCTCTTGAATAAATAAGTCCTTGGAACTTGGATCCGTCACACAAATGGCACCTACATTGAGATAATGTAAAAATTGAAAGAGTTGATTCGGACACACATGATCCAAGGCATACGAGACGACACCATTTGTGAGCGTGAAACCATGGTTTTGGAGACACAACACGGCCAAACCTTGAGGGTGGAAAAACACTTGGGACAGTCGTGTGGATCGTCGACGTCTGGGATCTCCTTGACTCTTCTTTACAGGTTCCAAGGAAAAAATGAGTCCCATCATGAGTCGAGGGTGACAAATTGAACACGAAATCATCTGGAGAATTCAATGTTGTCAGAATCACAGAGATGAGTAAAAGTTCTACAATCTACTTAAAAAAATTATTACTTTTTTTAGTGAATCCTTTCATTTTTTAATTTTCTTCCAGAGTCATTTCATTTTTTAAATTTTCTTACAGAGTCATTTTTAAATTTTTTTTTGCTATTTCCCTACGCTCCTTGAACGTACCACCATTGGAATGTTGTCAAAAAATGGTAGAAGCTGTGTCCTCCCATTCAGTAAGTGAGGCGAGACAACTCATGTTTACCCTGTTTTGGCCAGCCTGTAGAGTTTCCCAAGCTTGAGATTCAAAATAACTCACAGCTTTGGAAAGTTTGCAGCGGCCCAACCTTGGCGTCTAGAGCAGCCCCAAAAAATGGGAGAAATGATCCAGAACTATGCTCTTTTCCAGTTCTTCCATTTTTCTGGGGTTCAACACGGTATCTAGGATGCTCTCAATGGGTTGGGTGCCCTGCAGAGGAGACAGGTATTACTTACGTCCAGGTGTTGCAACAGTCATAGCAAGAAAAACACATGACCACGTTGTGTGTTTTCTGACCAGTGTATCGGACTCAGACAGATGGGACACACGTCGGGCACTTGAAACATGGTATTGGGCCTTTTCTCTCCATAGCATCAATCTAACACCGCTTGAGCCAATAGAGTCCAAGTGGTCAGGTTTTGAGGACCATGTCGTTTCCAAGCCTTATATGCTAAACTGTATAATTTGGATTTGGCATACAGAGTCCACACAGTTTGAATGAAGGCCCTTTTTCCATTGGTAGCCTCCTGCTCCAAGTAGTCACTGGACACGTCTATAGGTTCAAAACCAGCGAAGGCTCTGTAGCAAGGAATGTCCAGGGGATGATGTGAGGGAGCACTTTGGTCACCAGCTCCACAATACGCTTTTCAGTTTCGGTGGGGAGGTCAATGATCTCGGGGGTTGCAAGCCGTTGACAATGATTCGAAAATGCGCCATAAACGTAATAAAATCAGAGAGATGGACTCCCTGGGATTTGATCAGGTATAATTGAAATGTTTGGTCGGCCACCATATCTATGACGCGACAGGCTTCTGAGTCCCACTTTTAGACTAGTGAGAAGCAGGAAGTGGCTTTTAATTGGATACCCACTTTTAGACTAATCAGGAAGTGCTTCCCCACCCTTGATATGAGCCTCGCTTTCAGACTAGAGAGAAGCAGGAAGTAGCCTTTGATGGGCTTCATTTTACCCCGGTATGTAAGAAAACAGACACATGTTGAACACTTATTAATTAACATCATTTACAAGTTGAAGGATGAATCCATCATTACCCAATGTAAAGAGAAGATGATTGATGGGCACCAGCAAAATAATATTTTTCTCCCTAGGGCTTATTTCCAAGGGGTTTGAAATGAAGATTGGGGGATCCGTCTGGATAATCTTATCACAACGAGTGATGAGGAGTGGAATACGTGAAGACACCGCATTTACTAAAAACTCCATGCATGGCTCAGCAGGACATTCCACAGGAGCCACGGTCCGACTCAAGACCTTTGCGAAAATGTCTTGGACCCACTTTCTCACCAAGACTGAACGGGGGAAGGGAGAGTCTTGAACGTGCAAGACGGGAGACTATTTATTGCTCTCCACCAACAAGGTTGCCTTCCACCAGAGCCACTCCCGCATTGAGACTGGTGGCAAAATTCGTGGCCAAAGACGACAATTGGGCATTTAAAATGTTAAACACCACATCGGGAGTCACGAGATTGGACTTTTGCGTCAAAACTGGTTATGGCATGTGGATCGGCAACACATCTTTAATTGAATCACAAAGGTATCGAAATGTTTGGTAAACTTCTAAGCGTTGGATCGACCGAGAAGAGTTCCAATGTCCATAAGTCTAAAGTTCATTTTGCCATCTTTACCAACCATAGCAGCTAGAGGATTGTGATGATTGGGTAAAAGAATTTTGAACCACATGATTACTCAGAGTGATGAAGGCTGTCGAGGTTTTATACTTTGACTTACCAAAAATTAAATTTTTAAAAGAAATAATTTTTTTTACATTGTTTTCAAATTTTATTTTACAGCAGAAAAAGGTTTATCCCTGTACAGAATTTCCATAATGTTGTGGACATAGTGGTACATTGTCTGCCTACGTACGCTATTTTGGTCCGTCATGGCTCGGGGTAAATATTCTTTTCCACTCTGTAAAATTTCCTCCAATCTTGCTTCGGTGGGTTCGCTGTGTAACATTCGTTCTTGAAACACCATTGATTCCAATAAAACGTGGATGGCACAATCATGGGGTGGCACTTCTCCCCGACCATACACTAAGCAATCCGGTTGACAAGAGCACGAAACCGAAACGACTGGCATGGTGGTACGATAAATTGCCAAGATGGCACGATCAAAGAGGTGTCCACGATAAAATTTCAAAATGAAGTGATTATTGAAATAGAGAAGTAATTCTCTCTCACACACACACATTGACAATGGGCTTTTGTCAAACAATCCTTGTGATGTATTGATCCATCTCGTACAACGACGTGATCCAATTGTTTCACAATAAAATACTTTTCGGGTTCGTTTGATAAAACATAACATTCACAAGTGTCTGGTCCTTCAGTGCAGTTTTCCGTACTCCAGACGCAGTCCGTAATGCGAAATCCGTTTTCATTCTTTACCACCTTGACGGGAATGGGATACATTTTCAAGAGTTCTTGAAATTTCTATATACCCGCTGAACGTTCCAATCTTCGTTTATAAGACGACAAATTTGAGGCATTGTCTTGGAGCATACCTGGGACAATGTTTTTTTTCAATTCAGATATTATAGTTTTCAAGGAAAAAGTCATAATTATGAGGGATTTCAAAACAGCAAATAAAATTGAATTAGCAAGACAACTGAAAAAAAAGTTTAGAGCTGCGAAGTAGCATCTTATAAACCCATCTTTAAAAAAAATAATTTTTTTAGTTCTCCAAACACTTAATAAGCTCAGTACATTTATTCAATAATCACTTCATTTTAAAGTTTTATCGTGGACACCTCTTTGATCGTGCCATCTTGGCAATTTATCGTACCACCATGCCAGTCGCTTCGGTTCCGTGCTCTTGTCAACCGGATTGCTTAGTGTATGGTTGGGGAGAAGTGCCACCCCATGAATGTGCCATCCACGTTTTATTGGAATCGATGGTATTTCAAGAATGAATGTTGCACGGCGAACCCTTCGAAGAAAGATTGGAGGAAATTTTACAGAGAGGAAAAAATATTTACCCCGAGGCATGACGGACCAAAATAGCGTACGTTGGCAGACAATGTACCACTATGTCTACAACATTATGGAAATTCTGTACGGAGATAAACCTTTTTCCGCTGTAAAATAAAATTTGAAGACAATGTAAAAAGAAATTTTTTTTAATTTAATTTTTTGTAAGACACGGAAAGTATAAAACCTCAACAGCCTT
Organism: Trichonephila clavipes; assembly: GCA_019973935.1. NCBI lineage: Eukaryota > Metazoa > Arthropoda > Arachnida > Araneae > Nephilidae > Trichonephila > Trichonephila clavipes. The sequence goes on along the minus strand of BMAU01020669.1, from coordinate 139,830 downwards.
CATCACTCTGAGTAATCATGTGGTTGAAAAATTCTTTTGTCCAATCAAAACCCTCCAATAGCTGGTATGGTTGATAAAGATGGCAAAATCTACTTTAGACTTGTGGACGTTGGAACTTTTCTCGGTCGATCCAACACTTAAAAATTTACGAAACGTTTCGACACCATTGTGAATCAAGGCAAAGATGTGTTGCCTGTTTACAAGCCCTATCCAGTAAAGACGCAAAAGTCCAAGCTCGAGACTCCCAATGTGGTGTTTAACATTTTGAATGCCGAATTATCGTCTTTGGCCACGATTTTGCCATCAGTCTCAATGCGGGCGTGGCTCTGGTGGAAGGCAACCTGTTGGTGGAGAGCTACAAATTGTCTCCCGTCTTGCACGTTCAAGACTCACCCGTCCCCCGTTCAGTCTTGGTGAGAAAGTGCGTCCAAGACTTTTTCGAAAAGGTCACGCATCGGACCGTGGCTCCTGTGGAGTGTCCTGCTGAGGCATGGATAAATTTTTTAGTAAATGAAGTCTTAGTACTCCACCCCTGATCGCTCGTTGTGACAAGAGTATCCAGACGGATCCCCCCAACCTTCATTTCAAACCCCATGGAAAGAAGCCCTGGGGAGAAAAATATTATTTTGCTGGTGCCCATCAATCATCCTCTCTTTACATTGGGTAATGATGGATTCATCCTTCAACTTGTAAATGATGTTAATTAATAAGTGTTCAACATGTGTCTGTTTTCTTACATACCGGGGTAAAATGAAGCCCATCAAAGGCCACTTCCTGCTTCTCTCTAGTCTGAAAGCGAGGCTCATATCAAGGGTGGGGAAGCACTTCCTGCTTCGTCTAAAAGCGGATAGCCAGTCAAAAGCCACTTCCTGCTTCGCCTAAAAGCGGGTATCCAGTCAAAAGCCACTTCCTGCTTCTCACTAGTCTAAAGATGGGGCTCAGAAGCCAGTCGCCTCATAGATATAAAGGCCGACCAAACATTTCAATTATACCTGATCAAATACCAGGGAGTCCATCTCTCTGATTTTATTATGTTTATGACGCATTTTCGAATCATTGTCAACGGCTTGCAACCCCCGAGATCATTGACCTCCCACCGAAACTGAAAAGCGTATTGTGGAGCTGTTGACCAAAGTGCTCCCTCATCATCATCCCCTGGATATTCCTTGCTTCACGAGTCTTTGCTAGTTTTGAACCTAAAGACGTATCCAGTGACTACTTGGAGCAGGAGGCTGTCAAAGGAAAAGGGGCCTTCATTCAAGCTCTGTGGTCTCTGTATGCCAAATCCAAATTATACAGTTTAGCATATAAGGCTTGGAAACGACATGGTCCTCAAAACCTGACCACTTGGACTCTATTGGCTCAAGCGGTGTTGGATGGATGCTATGGAGAGAAATGGCCCGATACCTTGTTTGAAGTGTCCGACGTGTGTCCCATTTGTCTGAGTCCAATGCACTGGCCAGAAAAGACACTGTGTGGCCATTTGTTTCACTTGCGATATCTGTTGCAACACCTGGACGGGAGTAATACCTGTTCCCTCTGCAGTGCACCCAACCCATTGACAGCATCCTAGATACTATGTTGAGTCCGAGAGGAATGGGAGAACTGGAAAAGAGCATAGCTCTGGACCAGTTCTCCCATTTTTTGGGGCTGCTCTAGAAGTCAGGGTCTGGGCCGCTGCAAACCTTCCAAAGCTGTGAGTTATTTTGAACCTCAAGCTTGGGAAACTCTATGGGCTGGCCAAAACGCAGTGCGCAAGAGTTGTCTCGCCTTACTTGCTCAATGGTAAGACACAGCTTCCACCATTTTTTGACAACATTCCAATGGTGGTACATTCTTTGAGAGTGAGAAAATATCAAAAGGAAAATTTAAAAATGGCTCTAAGAAAATTTAAAAAATGAAAGGATTCTGTAAGAAAATTAAAAAATGAAATGATTCACTAAAAAAAAATAACAATTTTTTTAAAGTCGATTTTAAAGCTTTTACTCATCTCTGTGATTCTGACAACAATGAATTCTCCAGATGATTTGGTGTTCAATTTGTCACCCTCCACTCATGATGGGACCCTTTTTTTCCTTGGAACCTGTAAAGAAGACTCAACGAGATCCCAGACGTCGACGATCCATACCATTGCCCCAAGTGTTTTTCCACACTCAAGGTTTGGCCGTGTTGTGTTTCGGAGACCATGGTTTTACGCTCACCAATAGTGTCGTCTCGTATGCTTTGGATAATGTGTGTCCGAATCAACTCTTTCAATCTTTACATTACCTCAATGTCGGTGCCATTTGTGTGACGGATCTAAGTTCCAAGGACGCCTTTAAAGACATTCAAGCGAGTTGGAGCTCCTCGAGTCCTTTCAAACGGATCCCGATCATGGTCTGGAATCCGCAAGACATGGGAGTATGTCCCTTTTGCAATCAGACGCAATGTCATCGGTGGATTGCCGTGCAAGGCATGTGTGCCATTCTCCACCATTCCATCCATCCCATTTTTCACTCGCATCCTGTCTGAAAATTATACAGGCGAGAGGTGCTTTGAACACTTTTCATTCGTCATGGACCCGTTTGATGCCTTCCCAGAGCACACTTTTACCACTGTGGTGCCCGTGACGCTGCTCAAAAAACCCGATGCAATGGAATATACTGCTCGGTAGGGCCAAGTCCAACCTGGCATCATCTACCAAGAGCCCAACGCAAAACGTGTTTCTTCTGTTTTGTAAAGACAATTGGCATAAAAAAGACGTGGTTGGACAATTTCAAATGGAACGCCATTTAGACAAAGCATGCGAATGAATTTAGACCCAACGATGTGATGTGGGAAAAAAACATCAAAAGGTCTGCTGAGAAATCCATATAGACTGCTCAAAAATACCTACCAGAGGATGATTTATATTTACGGCAACATATTGTTTGCCAAAAAATACTTTACCTTTTGCGTGCGAACGGTGAAATCCGGAGAGATTAACTTTTTTCAAACGACGCATGTGCCCAAGTTGATCTATTAATTGCCAGCCTCCAGTCTCAAGTGCCGAGCCCAAACTAATGTAATTAGGAGAAGTTTTGAGCCCTATGACTAAATGCTCTACCATCGAACGAACTTGGAGCTCCACATGGCGTATCCGATGCCAGCTGGAACAAACTACATTGTGTTGACGGTTCAAAAAACAGCCTTTGGTTTGGACATTATCCCCGAATCCCTTCTACTCCAGCTCATTCAGAAGGGATTCAACGTGGGATATATCCTTATAGTGAAAAAGTTTGATCAAACTTTTTACAAGCTGCCTCCCCCTACCCTGATTCATGTACCGGTCGAAAAGCGACCTTTGGAAGAAAAATCTCTGCCCCAGCTCATGCAGAAGGGATTCCACGTGAGAGATATCCTTATAGTGAAAATGTTTTATCAAACTCCTTACAAGCTGCCTCCACCTACCCTGATTCATGTACCGGCCAAAAAGCGACTTTTGGAAGAAAAATCTCTGCCTTTCTCCAAGAAACGATCCAAAGTGCACATCACTCCCGTCATTAGACGTGTGTCCAGACGACCTGAGCTAACGATGGCACCGGGACAGATTCAACCTGTGCATATTCCACATGTCCCAGAACCTCTGTAGATTCCATATGTGCCAGAACCACCTGTGCAGATTCCAGAGCCGTTTCTGCCTTTTCTGATTGCACAGTCACAAGAACCTGTGCAGATTCCATATGTACCAGAACCTGTGCAGATTTCAGATGTCCTAGAACCTGTGCAAATTCCAGATGTCCCAGAACCACCTTTGCAGATTCCAGATATCCCACAACCACCTGTGCAGATTCCCCCAGAGCTCGACCCTTTTGGAGCCGACGAATGCACTCGACCAGCTCAAGTCGTTCTTAGTTGGACCCGCAGCCCAAGACTTCCAGCTGCTTCACACGTTACCCTACATTTTTGATGGTGATATCATCTCATTCCTGGAAGAATTTGAAAGGGAGTTGGCTATGGAGCCTAAGGACTTGACAATGCCCAGACTGAACCCTTGTGTAAAAAAATCTATTGTATTTAAAGCCATCCAACCCTTAGAACTGTCTCTCAATACTTGATTGTAGCTGATTGTATGTATTTTTGTTGTAAATAAATAATTAACCTGAAAACAAGTTTCATTTTTTTCAGAATGGTTTCGGTACAACACTTGTTGGACAAGTGTCGACATCGCACCACTATCGTATTCGTAAATTTGGGTCGGTAACTGGATCAACTCGCGTATTACGTGTCAGAGCATTTTTATACTATCTTTTTTGAACCCAACTTTGGTGCGCACGTTCCTCGTTCATTTGGAAAAACAGTCATTGTGTTTATGATTCATTTGGATCTGACGTGGGATAAAGGAGTCGACTTAAAGTTCTTTCGCGTGGGTCGTTTTCTGTCTCACCAAATTTGGGAGGCGTATCAGCCTGAAAATACGGAGGCCTACCCCTTAGGAGGCCGTATGGTGAGGCCCCAACCTTGGAAACGGGCTTTGGAAACTATGTGGAACGCTCGCATCTGAAAGCTTTGGCCCATGGGATGCCCTCTGACGTCCCGCTCCTCGAGTATATATAAGGCAAGCTGCCCTTATTTATCAGATAAAGCCACAGGTCGTATCAACCCATTTATTTTGCTCATGCGAACGTCACCAAGGCAAGCCAGTGCCCATCGAAATCTCCATTGCCATGATTCCCAGCGATGGCAGCGATCCCCAAGTCATGGGCATCACGATGAATCATGCCGGGCTCACCTCCAGGCCCCACACGATCCAACAGCTATGAACATAAAACCTCTTTTTCTGGTACACTCCCCTTTACCCAAGAGTATACCCATGGAACTCCTTGCATGAAGAGGTGCACGAGGATGTTTCGTACTGCAACATCGTAAAATCTTACCAATTTGTTTAATACCAGCAGCAGTTTAACAAGCTGCAGGTGGAATGGAGCCATAAAGTTTCACTTTGGTTTAAAAAAAAATTGGACCCGGAAAAAGGGAGATCGTGTCGACTCGGTCTCATTTTTTGGGTCCAATAGTATAATAAGATTGGATCGCTCTGCTTATTTGCCCTTCACTTGTGAATGCGCTGTACCAAGATTGGATTCCCCTGGCACAGTGTCTCATTTATGCTGAAGGATCTTTCAAGGTAAGGGCCAATAGGAATCGATTCTAGGTGACCCAGCAGAGTATAAGAGGTTAGTGCTCAGCAGCCATTCTCTCTCTGATATAAAACATGTCTCACCTAGCCTTTTTCGCCCACGCCAACGTGTTTCACCATGGTGGCCAACCTGACCCTAACGAATTGTCGATTGCCAACATTCCGGAGGATGGTAAAGATCCTGACGTTATTTGCCTCATGGTGGAATACTCGAACCTCCACACGACCCCCAAAGACAGCCGGTCCAACAGGTATACATCAAAGAACTGCTCAGCCTGAAAAGCCAGCTGCCCGGATCTGTGCCCCTCGAATACCTGTCTTTCTGCGTCAGGGGCAAGTTTTGCCACCTGACCCAAGGAAACAGAGGTCTCATCGTCGTCAAGGGATCGGACCAGTGGAAAATATTTGAAAGGCTGGGTGTTTTTACAATCATCCTGGAAATGCTGCCCCATTTTCGGGATTTGAATGACCGCACCCTGCCTGACCCCCTGCACGATGAGGTGTAGGAGGAATATGATATATCCGAGTGCACCATGGTGAAGTCTTACCGATTTGCACGATACCTGCATCATTTTAACAAGCTGCAGGGTGAATGCAAAAAACAGATGGCCAATCTAGTAGAATGAGTGAGTAAAAAAAAAGCCGAACAAAGGGGGATCGAGTTGATTCGGTCACTCATTTTTCAAGACACGTTATGCCAACGTTGGAAGGATCACAATATGCACCAGCCAATAGAAATCGTTTCTCGTGACCTCATTAGAGTATAAAAGGTCAGCAGTCATAACTCGGAATGCTTTTGAATGGCTAAATGTTTTTTGTTAAGAGTGTCAGGATTTGGAGTCATGTTTCATCTCAAATTCTGGCAGTCATAACGGTAAATGCTTTTAGCAAAAATCTTGAAGTCCGAAAATAGGGATGCAGTCCCCCCCCCCTTTTTTCAGGTCCATTCATACATCAAGATTGAAATGCATGACTGTGAATAACTGTCGTCCCCTAAATTGGAGGGCCTCTCACCAAGATGCATCAAATTACCTGTGAATCGTATCCAAGTTTGGAGGCCTTCTCACCAAGATGCATCAAATAACCTGTGAATCGTCACCAAGATTGGAGGCCTTCTCAGCTAGATGCATCAAATTACCTGTGAATCGTCACCAAGATTGGAGGGAGTTGACTTGTCCCCTAGATTGGAATGAGGTGATTTGTCCCCCCCTAGATGCATCAAATAACCTATGAATCGTCACCTAGATTGGAATGAGGTAGTTTGTCCCCTCTCACCAAGATGCAACCATTTCATTGTCAAGAATTTCATTTGACCCCCATTTCATTTGACTTGTCAAGAATTTCATTGGACATGTCTTGAATTTCATTTGACCCCTGTCTCTCTGGGGTTTCATCCCGTGAAAAAATATTTTTGAGAGATGTATGAAACATTTTGCGTCCTTCATTTGACCCCTGTCTCAATCGTCGCTCTGGGGTGGACATTTTCTCTCGGCCCTGAAAAATCTTTTTGTGTTGAAAAATTTTGTGTCGTTCATACATGGTTGCGCTTTTGCATACTTTGCTTCATACTTTGATCGAGACCGTAAAGACAACGTTGGGGCATAAAATCAGGTGAAAAGTTACAAGTTTCATACAAAAAGAGCAGTTGGAACGTCCATTTTGGATCGAGACTCTAAATACAACTTTGGGGTATAAAAACGGGTAAAAAGGGACACTAGTCTGGTAAAACGTGTCGACGAAAAGGTGGTAATATGGTTCGTTTCAAATGAAATGGTTTTGCTTCAAATAAAATTGTTTCAAATGACATGGTTTCAAACGTTTCAAAAAAGGTCGTTTACAATTTCCAATCATTTTTTGAAAGGGTCATGGAGTTCAATAATTTTTTCGACCGACTGTATGGAACCTATGGCAAGTACTGTAAAACGAGAAATGTAACTTATTCTACAGTTATTGCCATAGCATGTTATAGTGATTAACATAGCATGGTATAATGGTATAGTGATAATATCACCGGGCCTTCGCCTGTATTTTATTGAATTTTATTTTTATTCTTTATATATATTTTCATCATGAAACTCACCTTATTATACATAAACTTATGACGTCATACACCCGAAACCTCAAAGGTGCCTTATTATATATAATAATAAACGGATTTGGGCATGTTTTGTGGGCATGTTTTAGCTGGTAAATAGGCATATAAAGAGTCAAATTTTGTGTATTTTTTAGATAAATATTAGATATTTGAAACAAAATTGAACCTTTTTGAAGGATGGAAATGGTTTGACAAAATTTTTGAAAAGGATCCAGTTGGATACAAAATTCAGAAAATTTGGAATAAACATTGGACAATGTTGTACTGAAAGAACGGAATGAAAGCCAGCACACAGAGGGTAGAGATCATTCAACGTTAATGGATTGATTAAATATTAACGTCGCACTGTTCAGCTGAACGAGAGTTTTGGGTGACGGACCAGGTAATTTTGAACCTAGTCCATTCAACGTTGAACGGAGGCGTTTCATTCGAGTCCCGTCTTTTCCCAAGGCTCAAAGGATGACATGCATCGCTCAAAGGAGGCGTACATCGTTAAAAGAGAGAAACTCAAATGGACCAAGCGTGAAATGGGGAAACTCAAATGGACACAGGTTAAGCGTGAAAAGAACAAACTTCAAATATCAAATGGGGAACCGGGGAGGAGAAATGGGGAAACGAGCAAACTCCAAATATCAAATGAGGAAAGGAGAAACACACAGACCCAACAGCCCAAGCATGCAAGAGAAACAGCCCAAGCATGTAAGGGAAACATCCCAATCATGCAAGGGAAACAGGCCAAGCATTCAAAAGAATGAGGCTAAGCATGCAATGGAATCAGACCAAGCATGAAATGGAATCAGACCAAGCATGCAAAGGAATCAGACCAAGCATGCAAAGGAATCAAACCCAGCATGCAATGAGCCAAGCATAAAACAAATTAAATATGGATTTTTTTCAAGGTAAAATAATAAATAAGGTCAATGCTCACTTAGTACAGAATCATTTTTGGACATGTTCAAATCCTCTACTTCTTTCTACAGGCATCTCGGTAGATGGTCCAGCAATCTCGTGTGTTGTCCTAAATGTCAGGAGCAAATGACAGTACGTCACTTTTATAGTAAACATGCAGCTCAAAAATATAATCTTTACTGTCGTAAGCAATGCCTGTTTTGTTTCGGAAGGTTGGCCTAACATTGGCCTTACGTGCAAAAGAATCGTTCTGAAAATGTAAACCAAGTCACGGCATGCTTGTAACGTTTCTTAGAGTATGCCAAGATAAATGAGGAAAATGAGATGGAGGAAAAGGAGGAAGTAGTGTTTGGATGTAGAAACTTTTGACCCGTGCCTCGTGGAATGCGGGTTCGTCGCAAAGACAGATTGAGCGAATACGTAGGGTTTTACGATTCACTGTTGGAAAAACCCGAGATGTGGGAGGAGGGTTAAAATTTCAGAATGGCTTGGAAAAAGATGTGTGGGGGGATCGTTCAGCGCTATCTGAGGCAAGACTTGATAGGGTTTCACATTATGGTAAAACATGATATTTTTGAAACATTTCGTAAGGAGATGGAAAAGATTCGGGATGAATGTGTCATATTGCCCTTTTGGTGTCTGTGCGATGGATTGGTGAGAGAGAGGGGCAAAATTCAACATCGACACATGATTCTGGCGTGCGAACAAGAGAGTTTGTTTGAAGATGTGTGAAAAGGATAAATTCGTTAAGATTTACAAACAGCGGTTGGACTAAAAAATGTGTCAGGATTAAAAGTGCATTTCATCCGGTGCGGATCATGATGTACGTGAGTCAACCGTAATCGTTGTGTGACAAGGACAAGATTCCTGACAATTTGATGGATTCAGCAAATTTATCGCATTTTCACATATCAATCGGCCCTTGCATCCGCATAATATTGCCATTCTCTGTACCCAATTGCCAGGGGGTATAGAAAAATGATTGTTGGAGCCACTGGGCAGTAAAAATGTATCCAGTAGCGAAAAGGTTGCCAAGCGTGTACGGAACCCATGGTATAATGTGAGATGGGGGGTACCATCCACGTGACGGGCTGGAAGTTTTTAAACTGCGTGATTTCCCTTTATCCGCGTGACGAGGAGGGATTGTATTTATACGGTAACAAAAAATTGCATTTAAAGGAGTGTTTGTTTCAACGGATTAGACGAAATGTACGCATTGTCCCGCAAACAACAACATTCAATGAAGGAAATTAAGAAAGTAAAAAAAAAGAGTGGGCCATGGACCAAAAGGTGATATTAAAGGTCAAACTCAACGAGATGAAAGCGATAAATGATCTGATTCAAAGGGAAAATGATATATTGAAAACCGAAGAACAAGAGTGGAAAACCAAAGAAAATGAGTTAAACTCTAAATTGCAAGGTACGTTACGCAAAAATAAAATATTGAAAAGAGTATTACAGGGGAAAAGAGTGGACAGAATATCTTCCAATCCATGGCGTTGGAACAGTCGAGTAAAAAGGTTATCTCGACCTCCTTCAGCTGTCTCTCAACTTTCACGTTCACACGCAAATTTTTGAGACTGAACAAATTCGGTGGCTTTCAAAAATGACATGGAAGAGGATTACAACATTAAAAAAAAATTTTATCATGTGGCAACATGATGTTGTTTTGGAAACTATGATGTAAATGGTAATAAAATAAAGTAAGGTAAAAATGGGTCCCCTCCTAAGCTTTCAGCTGAAGAGGCCAGAAAAAGAAAGGAATATATTATAATGTGGAGAAAGAGGCCTGACGCAAAGCAAAAGAGACGAGAAACAGTGAAAAACGTCAATCAATTTATCGTGCCGTCGGAAAGAGTGGGGATTGCGTTAAAAATACAGATCAGACCCCGTTAAATATGAGCGTGAATTGGCTTTGCAACGAGAACGTAGAGCTCGCAAACGTGAAAACATCCAGATAGGGTCTGATAGCAAGCGTGTATGTTTTGATGAGGAATCAGGTGTTTTATGGAGCAAAACCCGATCAAAATACTTACAGGCTATTTCAGACGGCCCCATTCACTGATGCATTTGTTGTGACCGGTTGCGCGGATTAAACATTCAATATCTCATCAGTCAAAGTTGGGACTTCAGAATAAAAAAAAATATTACTAGTGATTTAGTTCAGAGTATCTTTCCTTCACATTTGGATGAAGGTACATTCTGTTCCACATGCATGCATTATATTCAATTGGGGAATGTACCCCTTCTAGCTGTATCGAATGGGTTCAAATATCCAAAGCAACCAGCTTGTCTTGCTGCTTTAAATGATTTGGAAGAACGTTTGGTCTCATTGCGTATTCCTTTCATGCAAGTAGAAGACTGTAGCTATGATAGGCAGCTTGGCATTAGGAACTATTGTGAATGTACCCATCACTTTGAACCAAACCGCATCCATCTTACCAAAAAACATTAATGACAAGGTCACAGTCCGCGTGAAACTGAAGCGACGTCTGAAATTTAAAAGTGATTACATGTATCGTGTAATCAATCCAAAAAGTGTATTTGAAGCAGCCTCTTTTCTCATGAAAACCCCGTTGTATCAGTCACAAGAAGTGTCATTTGATTCGGATTGGTATGAGAAATTTGAAGAGGAGTCCTTTGGGCCTGGTAAAAATTGCGTTGTTGAGATGAACAGCGAAGAGGAGGAAGAGATTGAGATGGACGATATTGATTGGGAAAATGACCCATTTGACAACGATGAAGATTGTCTTAATCCAGATCGAGTGGAAACAGTCATTTAAGGAGATGTTTCAACTCAAATGGGACTTGCTATAGCCCCTAGTGAAAATAAATTGCCCATTTCTTTGGTGTTTGATGATGTAGGAGAAGAACTGTCATATCCCAAAATATGTTGTGGAGAATTACGACTATTCACTCGAGCAAAACCTCCCACCTTCGCTGAAATAATTAAATCTGAACTGCGTCGTTATGATAGACGGGGAACCCCATTCCCCAAAGATTTTGTATAGTCATCAGAAGCTACTTCATCAAAAGGTTTTAAGCTGCATATCCATTCAACTGAGACACAAAGTGCTTGATGAGGACCACATAACTGCAGGAAACATGACAAACCCTGCGTATGTACAAAGTTTACAATATAAGAATTTGGCTTTCAAATTTTTGAAAAACATTAAAAATAGCCCGGCTCACTGGGCCCAAGAGAAAGGTCACGTGTGTGCTCAAATCTAACAATTTGGATTCTCTCCACTTTCATGACCCTTTCTGCTGCTGAAAATCGTTGGTTTGATTTGATTAAACATTTAGTGTACATTCAGGAAAATCGGGTATTGACTGAATCCGAATTTAAAACAATGACCACAACGGGTCGAAATAAACTCATAAGTAATGATCCCGTAATCTGCGCCCTGTACTTTGAGCACAAAGTGAAAGAATTGAGGAAAACATTCAGTTGCCCAAAGGTCCTTTTGAAAAACTTGTAATCAAACACTTTTATCAGCGAATTGAATTTCAACAGCAAGGGAGTCCACATTTTCACGTTTTGCTATGGCTTGAAGGCTGCCCACGGTTTGATGGCAACAACGCGCCTGAAGTAGAAGCATTCATTGATACTTTAATAATGTGCTCTGGAGAACACTCTTTTTCTGGACTCCAGAGACACAAGCATAAATTTACCTGTCTGAAAAAAACACGACGCCAAGATAATGAATATTGTCGTTTCAATATACCATTTTTCCCTATGGATCGAACTCGCATTTTGCTTCCATTGGCTTTAGAGGATGAACAGCAGGATTCTGAAAAATTCAAAAGGGTCCGGGAGTGTTTGATTCAGTTGGAGCAAAAAGACGTGTCCATGAGAGGTACCACATTTAAAGAAATCTTGGGGCACCTTAAAATGTCCTATTAGGAATATTTGCTTACCCTCTGTTCTGGAATTAATAGTCCAACAGTTGTCCTCAAAAGAACCGTAGATGAGGTATTAATTAACCCTCTAACCAGATAGCACGTCCGTCAGTGTAAAGATGCTTCGAAAATGGACTGCACTGATTTTTCTGCCTTCAAGTAACGTTTTCAAAAGCGGATTACCCGCACTTTTCTGAAATCCTTTCCCCCTTTTAAGGTTTAACATCTTGAAAGATAATGAGGGACGGAGGAAGCAACACAGCAGGAGTTTTATGGCTCGCAGGGAACCCCGTGTTTTGACCCTGGGGCAATCGTAAAAAATCGGGGAGAAATTTCTTTAGAACCCAAGAAGTGTTTTTTTGCTAGCTTGTATTTTAAAAGTTTTCAAAAGTCCCAACGCATTAGTAAAATATGTTACAATTCCCTTTTGGTTTCATATTAATTTCAAACTGTAACAAGTTGGGGCGTGTCAGGGCAATCTGCTATTTTATGAAGTTAGACAAGTTATCTTTTTTAAAGTATATTCTTTCGCTTCATTTTTCTTATCTTAAGGTATCCGACTACCCTAAAACCATAATTTTTTTCAAAAATTGGCAAATTTTTTTATGACTTCATTTTATAGACCATTTTATTAACTTAATAACAATACCAAGTACTTTATTTTCCCTTCACTAGAACAAAAACTACAAGCGTTTTAGTAAAAGCAAATGCCAATACTTTACACAAGCTGTCAAACTTTAAAATGCGTTTTACTCGAAATGTGTTTTTTTCGAAAAACTCAAACGGGGACCGCGATTGCTCAAAAAGTTTTGAAAATAATTAACTGAAATTTTTTGCTTATGTTCTGCATAACAGTAGAAGTGTTTTGATCTTCAGATTTATCAATAACTGTTTTATTTCAAATTTTGCAGTTCTTTATATGAATATAGTCAATGTTTTTTTAAGCAATTTCGTATAATGACTTAGATAAAGTGCTCTAGTTTTTGTAAAAATTAAAATATCTCTTATCCTGAAGGTCACTTCAAACAGGAATAACAAAGTAACACATCAAAATTAAAAAATTGAGAATTTGTTCATAAAATCTTTGCACAGAGCGGGCCCCGTTTATGTAATTTTTCGTACATTTTTACTAGTTTTTTCCCATTTTAAAAATAATAATTTTTTTTCTTTTACCAATTTTAGGATTTTGTCCTTAAAATATACTAAATACATATAAAAATCACAAAAAGATCTCCATATCTCCTTTTTTTCAAAAAAAAAAAGTTATCGCAAGTAGTCGGATACCTTAATCAATGCTTTCAGTTTTTGAAACATGATTATTTCATTATAAAATGCCCCCCCAAAAAATAATAAAACACCAAACACTTTAAAATTTGAAATCTTTTCAACATTCCAACCACTAAAAATGAATAAATTTAAACTTCATCAAATAATTTGAAACAATTTCTAACACTTTGATAAAATTAATAATAAAAAAAAACTAATTAAGATCTATTAATTTTTTTTTAGATTTCAAAGCCCAAGTGTTCAGGGAAGTTTACGTACAGTGTGACTAGTTATATATTGTTAAAATACACCGAATTATATTTGAATTTTAAGTGCTTGAACTTCAGTTTACATCAAAGACAACATGAATGAAGATTTTCACACATTTTTTTCATAATTTGAATGTTTGAATAAATGGTAATCAAAAATATACGGAAACATGAACAGTAGACATTTATGCATATAAATAAACATAAAAATCAATTTTAAATTCGAGCTATTCAAAAACATTCGAATTATTGTTCAAAAATATCTATTTATACAAAATACCTTAACATTTATCTTTTTTTAAGGCTAACTGAATAAGTAATTAAAGTCTGGATATTTTTTGAAATCTCGACCGTATAAAGCTAGAAATTTTATGTTAGAAATTCCATTTGAAATTTCGAAAAAAAAAATGTATCGCAAAGTTAAAAATTATTTACCATAAGTTCTAGCAACTCTTTGAGTATAATATAAATTTCAAATTTTATTATTTAACTTCTTTGGTATTTTTTAATAAATTTTGAAGATTTCATACAATTCAGTTGAAAAATGCATGCTAAGAGCAAAAAATATACTAAAAAAACCGAGGAATATACAATAAAGTTTTACATAAAAGCAAAACTGAGAAGCTAAAGGGTAGGAATGAAACATTTTGAGTATATCTGAAGTAGTTTTCGAAATATTTATTTTAAAGTTCAGAAAATTTGTGTGCGTTATGTTATACTTAATATTAATTAAATAGTTAAAATAATATGTTAATAACAGTCATGTAATCGTGTGATGACAGATTCATATACTAATAAAATTATAATGGTCATTGATGCGAATGTCAAGAGAATTTTATGTAATTTTAAATTCAGACATTAAGATATTAATGTATAAAATATAAAACGACCATCTAAAATGCATGAAAAATGCAGTCTGCTATAAAATGATCTTGACAAACAAAATACGGCATTTTCACTTACTATGGCAGAGCCGGCTTAGTCCGGGGCGATCTGGAAAAACAGAGAGAGAACCGCGGTTTTGATGGATACCGCTCTAGCTTTTAAAGTTTCCAGGAAAAATTATATATATATATAAATTACAAATGCAAAAATAAATCTTGTAATGTTCCATACATTTTTATAACAACGAATTGAGGAATTGGCTTCCAATACCTTGTTGTTTTTGACAATATGTAAGGTAACCAACCCTACTTTAGATAGATTTGTACCACTTTTTCGTAACCGTATTCCTTTTAAAATTAATTCGTGCAGTCGAAATACACCTTTTGCAACCTTAAAAATTTATGTAAACTATAACGGTTAATTTTAATTTATGCAACTTGTGAAATGTTCATAATTAACCATTTCCGTCTAAACAGTTTACATGAAAAAAAAGTTTGGACTCCCTCATTCATTAGGGATTTAAATAAGATTCTAACATTAATTTTTATTTTTCACCGAATAGGTTCGAGTGGTAGTGTATAGTGCTTCCACACCACAGGTCTGCGGTTCTATTAACGGAATGCGCAAGGTCGACTCTGCCTTTCATCGCCGCTACATTGGGTCGATAAATGAGTACCAAGATTGCTTCGGGTCTTAAACACTGAAGATCTCTCTTCAGACAGACCACAAATCGGGACATCATTTCATGCACCTCAGCGTCCAATGGTCACGTGAATTATGATGGGCACAGTAGTTCCTGGCCCTCATGGATTGTTGTGCCTCTGAGTTTGAGTTTTATGTTTGAGGATTACCTCACTTTGGGGATAGCCCTTAGATAAACATGTATTTCCACTCATTTGCAATTAAACATTTTTCTTTCAATTACGTTTATTTCAGAAGGAAGTTTGATTTTTCAAATGTATTTGCTTAATAACATGTATATTTGTGTATATTAAAGGGTCAATCCAAAATTACATGTTTTTAGCTTCTCTAAAAGCTTTTAGGATTTTACAACTGATCTTACAATCCATATACGTTTTATAGTAGTATATTTAAAAATGATAAAGACATTTTTACGACTGTGTGAGCTGTTATGCCTCGTTTATAATATAAAAAATTGCATTCAGCTACAGTTTTTAAAATGTACAGAAATAAGTGGAGAAATAGGATACTTACATATTATGAATATTTTTGACTATAGTAAGATACACTCTGTCGCAAAAAATATATGCACCCAGAAGAAATCAAGCTACAATCACGAAACTCGGCAAGAATGTAGTCTGGTAAGAGATATGCAAATGATTAAAATTTCGAAGCCAATGAGACAAGATCTATGCGCATATTAGTTGCGCAACTGGGAGAGTTTAAAAGCATGAGTACGAGCGCCGTTATCCAAACGAATCTGATGACTTTGATAGACGATATTGAGACTTAGTGCCTCTAAGACGTAACCGGCGGCAGTACGAGCAGCTGACGGACTTTGATAGGGGCCGTAAATAAGCCTCAGAGAAGCAGGTTGGTCGAATAGACGTATCGGCCGCCACCTTTTCGGAGCGATATGGTAGTTGCTCGGTGTTGGCAACAGTGGATCACAGAAGGTAGAGTGTACCGTCGCGGAGGGTCAGGACGTCCCAGGAACACAAATAATCGCGAGGATCGTGCAATCAGAAGAGTGGCCACTTCTGCACTAACAACGTCGCTAGCATCGATTCAACGCCACTTACCTCCTTCCAGACATCCAGTGCCATCAAGAGAAACCATAAGGAGACGACTGACCGAGTTTTTCCGCTAAGACGCTTACCACTGACCCCACATCATAGGCAGTGTCGACTGGAAATTGGAGTGTGACAGACTGGAGACGTGTCATCTTCAATGAATCCCGATTCATAGTGCTGATGACCACCGCACACGTGTCTGGAGGTTCCGATCCGGCATTTATTGTCGAGCGGCATACAGCAATTTCACAAGGTGTGACAGTTTTTCTTGGGACACACGATCATCTTTAGTGCTCCTTCAAGGCACTTTGACAGCTCGCAGATACGTGGACGATATTTTAACGCCGATTGTGCTACCCATGCTATCAAGTCGCCCAGGTGCCATTTATCAACAAGATAATGCTCGTCCACATACTGCGCGACTCTCCCAACAATGTCTTCAGGATATGACGTCCTACCATGGCCTGCCAGGTCACCAGATCTTTCGCCAATAGAGCATGTCTACGCGCTGGGAAGGCAACTGCAGCCGTCCCGAGATACAGGAGAATTAACTGCGCAGATGCAAAGACTATGGCAGGATCTTCCACAGGGGGTCATAAGTGATCTAATTGAATCGATGCCAAGCCGAATTTCGGCATAGCTGCCAGAGGTGGCTTTAAAAACCTTTTGCAAGCTGTAACTGCTTAATAAAATGATATTTTGTTCTGAATTTTTAATCATTTGTTTATTTTCATATACACTACATGCATACCAAATTTCGTGATTGTAGCTTAATTTCTTCTGGGTGCATATATTTTTTTGCGACAGAGTGTATATTTATATTTCAGTTTCCTTACAATTTGAATAGAAGTTCTAAGCCATTTTGCGAATAGTTTGATATTGAGTATAATTCCATAGGCTGTTTAATATTGTAAAGTATTTTACTTTGATACCAGCACACATTAAAATAAGGCTCATTTGCAGTTATATGATCAGCTTCAGTGATATTTAAATTTTCAAAAATACTCTACACGTACGAAAACATTCTTTCACAACCGCACACCACATCTCTCACTATATCTTCCCTACAGCATGAAATATTTGTGTATACTGAAAAATTTAATACTGGATACATTTCCAAGTGTTAAATTTGTTTTTAAAATTTGGTATGAATACATTGTGGAACTGTCGGTTAAAACTTCACTGAACAAAATTGTTTTAAGTGTACTGTTTTGAAAGACAAAATTAATTAGGGAGAACTTTTCTCACAATAGAATTTTTAATGACTGAATTGTGTGAAAATGTAGTTATCGATGTGTGACATTTTTCCTTGTAATAAAAGAAACATAAAGATAAGAAATTTAACTTGAGTAGAAAATGGTTAGAAGTACTGTCATGCGCATTTGAAGAAGTATATCCCCCATTAAAATTAAAAATTATTGACTGAATGTGTGTTATGTCCATCATAAATGCCGATGTAGAAAAGATATTTTTATTTAATACAAGGAGTTCGAAAAGGAGAGCACTAGGGATGAAAATTTAGATTTTTTCCGAAAAATATTCAGTTAACATAAAAATATCATTTATATGATTTAAATTTAAATAAATTAAAAGTATATTGAAATCATTTTTCATGTTATTCTAAATTAAAAATATAATTGAATAGAGCAAGATCTGTTTAATTTCATAAATATGCACCATTTATGTTTTATTGTTTAAAAAAAAAGATAGGGCCTTTACTCTTTTTACCTCATAACTTTTTTTAAAAACATGAAAGTGAGCGCGTTTTCTTACTCTCATATTCAAAAATGAATACAGGATGTTTTTTCTGGTTCAAATCGCAATAGCAAAATAATTTTTTTTTAATTTTTAAAAAATGACAGAAAAATAAATTTTGTTTGAAGAAAATATAACTATTTTTCAACTTTTAACACGCTATTTATTTCATGTTTTTTTACCCTGCATTTTGTTTTAATTTTACTGTGACTGAATCTATGGGGAAAACGACAGAGTAGAAAGAACTACGGTTTTCATACAAGATTGCCCAAGGCAACTTAACAGCTAGCTGTAAACGATTGCTATCCCGGTTCTCAATGATCAAATACGCCGAACCAAGTCATAAAGTTGTCCCCTTTCGACCTCCCAAGTTTTAAAAGGGGGAAAGAATTGAAGTCTGTTGCATTTTTGAAGGGAATAGCAATATAAGAGAAACGCTTTCGGAATAACTTTTCAGGAGGAAGGTATCCAGTTAGAGGGTTAACTCTTACACCCCCAAAATTTTGTCTTTGATGCAAGTCAATATGGATATACAGTTTGTATTGGATGAATATGCTGTGGTGGCCTATTTGGTGGATTATGTTAATAAACCTGGTTGAGGATTGTCCAAAATCCTCCGCAATTGCATCGAAGCCACTGCCCAAGGCAAACATAGTTTGAAAGAATGTTTAGTATTAGTGGCGAACCAGTTTATCAATTCAGCGGAAATTAGCGCTCAAGAAGCCGCTTGGTCTATTTTGGAGTTACCGATGAGTAAAATGTCTGAAGACACCATATTCGTTCCAACATTCAAAAGGGAGGACCGAACGAGAATAATAAAATCTCAGGAATATTTGAAAAAACTGGATTCCGATAGCCACGATGTGTATGAATTGAACATTAGCGATCGCTACGTTGTGCGCTCAGACAAACTGGAGAACGAGTGCTTGGCAAGTTTTGCGGCTTGGTATGAACTGGCAAAAGTTGGATTGGACGATATGAAGTTACTCAAAAGTAACCAATATGTTAGGCGTCGTACAAAGCCAAAGGTTACCCAATACCGAAAATTTAAAGAATCTCAAGATGAAAACGAGTACTACCGAGAGCAAGTGATGTTATTTACCAATTGACGAAATGAGAATGCTGATATTTTAATTCAAGATTTTAAGCAGTTGTACACCACCAATCTTGAAACCATACGAAGCAATCGCAAAGAATTTGTGGTGGATGAAAACCTGGATTTGGAAGAATTGATGCAGTTGGAGAAATCCAGAGCCTTTGAAAAGAATGAAACAAAATCTGAAGAAAGGTCCCTAGTCACATTTGAACCTGTACTGGACTATGATGAAAATGAGTTAGTAGGGAATATTTCTCTGGATATGAATGCTTCCCACGGAAAAGGATTCTCTGTCTTTCAGCCTACCAATAAACATCCGGATGACAAATATAGGGAGTTGGTTCAAAAATGCAACTTGAAACAACGAGACCTGGTACAACATTTGCAAAGTTGCTTGCGAAGGGAGCCCACAAAACGTTTGCATTGGATGATACAAGGAACTGCTGGAACTGGAAAATCCTTTTTAATCAATATCATTGACCAAACGTTAATCCGGATGTTTAAGAAACCCGATCAGTACCCCAGTCAACCCACCGTTCTCAAACTGGCTCCAACAAGTAAAGCGGCTTCAAATATTAAAAGGGAAACCTTGCATCATGCTTTAGGGATAGGGTTGTCAAAAAATACGAGTTTGAGTAGGAGTACATTACCGAATATGCAGTGAAATATGCTAACGTGAAATGTGTGATCATTGACGAAATATCCAGGGTAGGTACAAACATGTACGAGAAAGTGAATACACATTTGAAACAGTTTAAGGGGAGTGAAGAACCCTTTGGAGGACTCCATATTTTACATTTTGGAGACTTTAATTAGCTCCTACCCGTAAAGGATGCTCCAATTTTCAAACAAACATCAGGTTTAAGCCAGTTGGCTCCCCAAATGTGGCACTTACTCAATATTACGAACTGAATTAAATCAAGCGTCAAAAAGACGATAAAACGTACGCCAAACTACTGAATCGTCTAGCATTGGGAAAATTGACAGAAAAGACGTGGAACTTTTAAAAACAAAACAAACAATACTTGAAAAGGTACCTAAAAGTGCTACATTACTGTACCATTCTAATCATGACGTAGATTTTGCAAACAAAATAAGTCTCAATTCTATTGAAGGTCCTCTGGTGAACAGCCAAGCCTATGATTCGGTTTCAGGAACTGCCCCGAATTGCTCAAAGCAAAAAGTTCTTGCTAAAGTGTAAAAATTCGATAGAACTAAAACGGGTAATTTGGAGTCGGTGATTAAATTTAAATTGGGAGCCAAATACATGCTGACTTACAACATTGATACAGCAGATGGGTTGGTGAATGGTGCTGTGGGGCAACTGAAAAAACTTGAATACTGTTTCGTTAAAGGATTAAATAATAAAGAAGTAAAGCGCATTTGGTTGGAAGTTTCAAATCCAAATGATATTGGTAAGGAGAAGCGTAGGCAATGTATTCGTTACACGATTCAAAACAAGATGGGTTTGCTTTGGACACCCATCGAGCGTGTGAAAAAAGCTGTGTACCGTTCGAATAACGACGCCATTTCAGTGGCAAGAAATCAATTCTCAGACATTCTAGCGGAAGCGATGACATTCCATAAATCACAAGGAGCAACATTTCAAGAAGCAGCAATTGGATTTAAACGCAATCTGACACGTCCCATACAATATGTTGCTTTGTCTCGAGTCACAAGCATTCAAGGATTGTACATTTTAGGCGAATACAAGGCTCCACTACCTCCACGAGAAGATGATTTGATTCTTCAAGAGTTGAAAAGACTCAAAGGAAATTCAATTCTACCCAAATATGCATTTCTACACCAACACAACAATCCCAATACACTACAAATCATGTATCACAATGTGCAATCCCTGAATGCACATTATGAAGACATTGCTGCTGATCCATGCGTGATTAATAGTAATATTTTACTGTTTGCTGAAACGTGGACGGTGGTAGGAGATAAATTTGCCTTTGGCCATTTTGATGACTACCACTTGGTCAGTCATCATTCGCGTCGAAAGCCTAGTGGTGTATCTATTTACATTAAAAAACAATTGAGTTCCATGGTGGACGAGGTGGAAATGTTTCCAAATTATGAAACAGGTGTTTACGTAATGGTGGTCAACTTTAAAACTAAAGTACGCATTGTGCCGTTTTATATGCCCGCCGTGTACCAGGATGCACGTTAAATCGGTCAAAAACGATATTTTTGATGTCGCCAAAAGCCCTTGATGAACAGTTTGTGACCAAACCAAAAATTTTTGATGCCCTTGATGAAAGTACAACAAAAATTCAGATTACAGTACTGTATTAGCAGGTGATTTTAACATTGATATGATGACACAGCGTGGACAAAAATTTGTGAAATAATAACAAATATTTACTAAATAGCGTTGCGCAATAATTCGTCTCATTACACAACAATAGGCCGAACCACAATTGATTGCATATTTTCAACACATGGTCTGAGAACATGTGGTGTTTATGAAAGTGTATTTAGTACCCACCTACCACTATATGTTCAAATGCCTTGGGAAAAGAAAACGGTTCGCACATCATATCCGCAAGAAGATAATGATCCAAGATTGGAATGTAAACCAAGTTCTTCTCGACAGAGCTGGCGATATTGATTGGGCAGAGGATGATGACTTCCCAAACTGAAAAAAAAAATTTGTCACATGATAACTTGAAATTTGCGTTAGCAGATTTCATTTTTTTTTACTATAAAATACTTTACGATCAACAGCAGCTCAACATTTTAACATGTAGTTCCGGTTGGCTCTCAAAACTTCAACTTTTTCCGTCCAAATCTTGATTGGGGAGAAGGGTAACCTGTACTTTCGTCTTTGGGTTCTCATCCAGTTGTTACACATTAAAAACGTTCGTAAACATTTCCATGTGTTTTCTTGTAAACATGTGTTGCCTTCGCATCGACCTTAGCCAAAGACTATTCACAATATCCGTTTAATGGTTATCAAAGGATTCTTTTCCATCTTGCAAGTTGAAAATGCAGTGATGAGAGATTTGTTTTTAAAGGCACTCACCCATGGATATGCTCATCAAACAGGTATGCGAAAGATTACGGACAAATTTAAAAAGGGCCCGACATTGACCGTGGTGGACACTCGTGATGCTAAAAGTATGTGTTATACCCGAGTGGGTTCGTCGTTTTAAACTAGATGTGAAAAAGTTGCGTCGAGAAGTCAAACCCCCATTTTTTGAACCCGACACGACGATGAAACATCTCTTTACCACCAATTGTATTGCTCGTGGAATTTGATGCCCATGGAATCTGATGAAATAATAGTATGGAATCTGATGAAACAATTCTATTGAACCCCCATGGAATCTGATGAAATAATAGTATTCCCATGGAATCAAATGAAATATTAGTATTCCCATGGAATCTGATGAAATAATAGTATTTCCAAGGAATCGTATGAAATAATAGTGTTCCCATGGAATCGAATTAAGTAATAGTATTCCCATGGAATCTCATGAAATAATAGAATTGAAACCTCATGGAATCTGATGAAACAATTCTATTCCCATCTAATCTGACGAAACAATTGTATTCTCATGGAATCTGATGAAACAATATCCCAGTGTTGAATTGATAAAGATTGAATTAAAAATATTGTTTCGTTCCCAAAAGCTGACATTTTATATTGTTGTTTTGTCAGAATGACAATAAAATGAATAATTTAAACTTAAAAGTTTTTTTAAGTAACTTTTCAATACTTTGCCATGAACTACAATTTCATCCTGATTTACAAATAGCACCATCGTTATTTCATTCTTGTTCACAAGGTCCCTCCTTTGTGGAAAAATATGTTTTACCTTATCCCGCTGGAACTCGTCTGGAATTTTATGGTCTAATTTGAACGCACCGAGGGTGGACAGCCTTTCATCACTCCCTATTTAACGGAGGATGTACCCTTTGAAGTGACACCCTGTTATCCCGAATTGAACGACACCCCCGAAGAAATCATTGGCACCTTTGAGACAGGACATCTTAAACGAATTGTTGGGTTACAGAACTGTTGCCGAATGGTGAGCCTTTTGACAAAAGTAAGACACTATGAAATCCCTGGTCATGCGCCACGAAATAAGTACTTCGCGGAGTACTCCTTATACGATTCCTTCCAATATGCAAAAACATTTTGAACAGGAACTGAATTTTACGTGACCAGAACGAGATCCCCATGTTCCCCGACCCGTGGCCGTCCTGAAACCCATTCAAGGACCTACAGTATTTCAAATGGTGCATGCGTCACCCTCTCTCTCTAGTAGACCTTCTACTCAAGATGGACGGAGAAGATGGACCTTTACACCCATGTTGTAATCTAATGATCCCCACCTTTGTGGACTGGATGTGAAAAAGGTTTGTCGAGCCCATTCAAGTGAAAGCTCCCATACCTCCCAAAGAATGCATTTTGGACTCGATTGATCCTCACAATGTATCCCAACCCGTGATTGAAATCATCATTCCCATGGAGGAACCGCATAAAACGTCTCGCCACGGAATCTGATGATTCTCAGTTTCCCCAAGAAATTTGATGAAACAACTTGCCCCATGGAATCTGATGAAAAAAATATCCCCATGGGAATCTGATGAAAAAAATTTCCCCATGGAATCTAATGAAACAACCCAGTGTGGAAATCATCCAGAGTCCGGTTAAACTGATTAAGTAAAAATATTTGTTGTCTCTCGAAAGTTGGGAAGAATTATTCAATTTTGCTGAGCAAAACATTTGTCAAAACACCATATGAAAACCAGATGAAAAGTGACAAACCACTATGTAGATTGCATCTATAGCAGTAAAATTATGAATTGTAAACAAAGAGTAAGAAACAAAAGAATTTTGTGTGTAATATTTGTGTGTGTGTGTGGAAATTTTTGTAAATGAAAAAGTAAAAGGACATTGAAAACTGTCCTCTACAAGTAAAAAATAAAAAAAAAATTTAAGTACAGTTTAAATACTTTGCCGAGTCCTGCAAGTTTCAATTACATCATTATTAAGATTTACAAATCACACGGACGGTATTTCATCATTGTTCCCAAGGTAGCATTTCCCACCGTTGTGGAAATTTATGTTTTACCTTGTCGAGTTAAAAATCACTTGGAATTTCATGGATTTCCATTTGCATTTTGTACCGATGCACCCGGTGTTCTCAATGTCCAATTTGAACGTACCGAGGCTGGATTCTTTTACAAACAGAACCCCCCATCCTTTAATCACTCTCCATGTAACGAAGAATGGCATTGTGCCCTTTGAGGCTATGCGAGACTATGTCCTGCCTGAAATCATCTCTCATTATCTTATATTAACCATGAAATTATAGGACACTGTCCTTTATGTTTGGCCTCATACTTTTTACACCATGAAACGAAGAAGCCATAGGAAATTAGATTCCTATCTGCAAATGAAGCCTTTGAGACATTCTCCCTATCAGGACGAAAAATTCTTTACCAGCTTAAAGGAACTGTTGGGGGAAGAGGATTGGGTTAGAGAGCTGTTGAAAAATGGCAGAGGTGAACCTTTTGATGAGTAGCCACCAGGCGCAGAGTACCCTTTATACGAATATTTTCATTTTGAAAACAAATTTTACGATCCGTGGTAAAACTCATTCCAAATTACAGCCTACCGCACTGCAAAGGATTACAAATGGCACCGCACCCAAGTCATGATTGAAATTTACAAATCAAGTAAAAAAAAAAAATTACATTGATGTTCCCAACATAATCTCATTTGTGGACATTTTACCTTGTCCTGCGGGAACTCGATTGAAATTTCATGCTTCCGATAGTTTTGTAGAATTTCTACGGACCGATACATTCAAAATTTTCGTCCCTATTTTAACCGCGATGAACCCCCGATGATCTGCGTGCCTTCAAAAGTTTTCCCAGTTTAAAAATGAACAGTTTGGGCTCAATTACTTTGGAATCGTCCAGGAATTGTCCCAGAGGATTGGATGCGCAATTGAAATCTTTGCGACACGCTCGAGGCAAAAGAATAGTTTAAATGAATTGGATGCCGCCTAGAGGATGGAAGAGGATATGTGTATTGTAAAACCAAAATATCACCAAGACCAGAAGCATTGTTAAAAAAATTATTGTATACCAATTACCAACATCATGTTGTTACATGAAAGAAAATAATCATGTTAAAATTATTTTTTTAAGGTTGTAATCATCATTCATGTCATTTTTAAAAGCCATTAAGTTTGTTCAGTCTCAAAAATTTGCGAGGGAGCAAGACAGTTGAGAGACAGCTGAAGGAGGTCGAGATAACCTTTTTACACGACTGTTCCAACGCCATGGATTGGAAAATATTCTGTCCACTCTTTTTCCCTGTAATACTCTGTTCAATATTTTATTTTCGCGTCGCGTACCTTGCAATTTAGAGTTTAACTCTTTTTCTTTGGTTTTCCACTCTTGTTCTTCGGTTTTCAATATATCATTTTCCCTTTGAATCAGGTCTCATTTATCGCTTTCATCTCGTTGAGTTTGACCTTTAATATCACCTTTTGGTCCATGGCCCACTCTTTTTTTTTTTTACTTTCTTAATTTCCTTCGTTGTATTTTGTTGTTTGCGGGACAATATGTACATTTCGTCTCTAATCCGTTGAAACGAACACTCCTTTAAATGCAATTTTTTCTTACCGTATAAATACAATCCCTCCTCGTCACGCGGATTAGGGAAATTACGCAGTTTAAAAACTTCCAGCCCGTCACGTGGATGGGTACCCCCCCCATCTCACATCATACCATGGGTCCGGTACACGCTTGGCAACCTTTTCCCAACTGGATACATTTTTACTGCCCAATTGCTCCAACAATAATTTTTCTATGCCCCCTGGAAATAGGGTACAGAGAACGGCAATATTATGCGGGTGCAAGGCCCGATTGATGTGGAAATGTGACAAATTTACCGAATCCATCAACTTGTCAGGAATCTCGTCCTTGTCACACAACGATTTCGGTTGACTCACGTACATCATGGTTCGCACGAGATGAAATGCGCTTTTCATCTTGATGCACTTCTTGGCCCGACCGCTGTTTGGAAATTCATAACGAATTTTTCCTTTCCACGTCTTCAAACAAACTCCCTTGTTCGCACGCCCGAATCATGTGTCGATGTTGTATTTTGCCTTTCTCATTCACCAATCCATCGAACAGACACCAAAAGGGCATTATGACACATTCATCTCGAATATTTTCCATCTCCTTGCGAAATGTATCAAAAATATCATGTTTTACTATAATTTGAAACCACATCAAGTCTTATCTCAGATAGCGCTGAACGATCCCCCACACATATTTTCCCAAGCCATTCTGAAATGTTACCCCCTCCTCCTACATCTAGGGTTTTTCCAACAGTGAATCGTAAAACTTTACATATTCACTCAATCTGTCTTTGCGACAACCCAGCATTCCATGAGGCACGGGTCGAAATTGTCTTCAACCACACACTTTCTCGTCTGTCTCCATTTCCTCATTTATCTTGGCATCCTCTACGAAACGTTGCAAGCATGCCGTGACTTTTTTTACGTTTTCGGGACGATTCTTTCGCCCGTAAGGCCAATGTTTCCTTCCGAAACAAAACAGGCATTGTTTACGACAGTCCAGATTATATTTCTGGGCCGCATGTTTAGTATAAAATTGACGTACGGTCATTTGCTCCTGACATTGGGGACAACACACGATAGTGCAGGACCATCTACCGAGATGTCTGTAGAAAGTAGAGGATTTGAACATGTCCAAAAATGATTATGAACTAAGGGAGCATTGACCTTATTTATTATTTTACCTTGTAAAATAATCCATATTTGATTTGTTTTATGCTTGGCTCATTGCATGCTTGGTCTGTTTCCCCGTTTCTCCATTCCTCATTTGATATTTGGAGTTCCCACATTTGATATTTGAAGTTTGTTCGTTTCACGTTTGGCCCCTTTGAGTTGCCTCCTTTCCCCATTTTACGCTTGGCCCCTTTGAGTTTTCCAGTTTTGACGATGTACGCCTCCTTTGAGTGAATCCTGTCCTCCTTCGAGGATTGGGAAAAGATGGGACTCGATTAAAAAGCCTCCGTTCAACGTTGAATGGACTAGGTTCAAAATTACCTGGTCCGTCACCCAAAACCCTCGTTCAGCTGAACAGGGCGACGTTAATATTTAATCAATCCATTAACGTTGAATGATCTCTACCCTCTGCTGGCTTTCATTCCGTTCTTTCAGTACAACATTATCCATTGTTTATACCAAATTTTCTGAATTTTGTATCCAACTGGATCCTTTTCATAATTTTTGTCAAACCATTTCCCTTCAAAAGGGTTCAATTTTGTTTCAAACCTCTAGTATTTACCTGAAAAAGTCACAAATTTTGATTCTTTACATGCCTATTTACCTGCTAAAACATGCCCAAATCCGTAGCTTCATATATTATAAGGAACCTTTGAGGTTTCGGATGTATGACGTCATAAGTTTATGTATAATAAGGTGAGTGTCATGATGAAAATATATAAAAAGAATAAAAAATAATTTAATAAAATACCGGTGAAAGCCCCGGTAAAGCAGCGCTGGAAGAAATTTAAAGAAAAGGTGCAAATGTAACGGGATAATTATTGGAAAACGATAGTGGCGGATTTGAAGATGGAACGAGACGTGTTTAAAAACAAGTTTCAATCCAAGGAAAATTAGTAGAAAGCTGAGAGAGATGCTCTTAAATCTGAAAGAGATACCATTAAAGCCAAAAGAAATGTGTTTAAAACCGAAAGGGAAAATTTGTTGTTGGAAAACTGTGGACTGAGGAGAATCCTATTCACAATGTAATTCAAATGCTTTCCGATTTGTTGCAAAAATAAACATTCTGAAAAATTACATGTGTGATATGTTGGATTAAAACACTCAAAAAAATTTACATATACAGAGTGTTTTTATCCAGGTATAGAAGTTTAAATTGGCATTACTTTCCAAGATGGCGACCTATTTAACAGCTGTCAAGTGATTTATTCTCAGTTTGGTTTGGCAATTCATCATGAATAGATTCACGCCTGAACAAAGATTTCAAATTCTGCAATTTTATTTCGAAAATAATGGTCGATTTTCATAAGCGAATTTTTTTTAGCGATGAAGCGCACTTTTGGTTGAATGGCTACGTCAACAAACAAAACTGCCGCATTTGGAGTGAAGCTAATCCACAAGTGTGTGTAGAAACACCGTTACATCCAGAAAAACTGACTGTTTGGTGCGCTTTATGGGCTGGTGGAATCCTTCTTCAAAAACGATGAAGGCCACAACGTTACAGTCAATGGTGATCGGTATAGAGCCATGATTACTAACTTTTTCATTCCTGAATTGAACAATCATGATGTCCACGAGCTGTGGTTCGAACAAGACGGCGCAACATGTCACACAGCTCGTGCCACAATCTATTTATTGAAAAACACGTTTGGTGACCGCCTAATTTTACGTTTTGGACCTTTGAATTGGCCTCCAAGATCTTATGATTTAACACCGCAAGACTATTTTCTGTGGGGCTATGTAAAGTCATTGGTCTATGCGGATAAGCCACAAACGCTTGACCATTTGGAAGACAACATTCGCCGTGTTATTGCCGATATACGGCCACAAATGCTGGAAAAAGTCATCGAAAATTGGACTACATCCGAGCCAGTCCTATGCCAGAAATCCTTTTAAAATGTAATGCCACAAGATTATCTTTCGAATAAAAAAAATTCATGTCAATCGAATAATAACATCGTTGTTTTATTGCAATTTAAAGTTCTATACCTCTAAAAAAACACCCTTTATATATATATATATATATCTGTTCTATAAACGTTTTATATAAATTTAGATATGAGAACTCTAGCTAGTTTTTTAAAATCATTGAAGTTAATATTTTACAAATGTTAATATTTCTTCCAGGTTTCCAAATTTAACAATATTCATGCTTTTTCTCGGATTATCTATAAAAACAATCATTAAAATTCAACAAGAAAACAGGTTTTCAATTCCATACCAACTTAAGGAAGTGTAATTAAAAGGAAGCTTAATTTGGAAGTTAATTCGAAAATAATATAGTCGGCCCTCCATTTTGCGAGCTTTATCCCGGAACCAAGAACATTTTGATTTTCTTCGTCAAATAGCTAAGTGCATTTTTCATTTATCGAACTTTTTCTTTTGGGATTCTATTTTTTTCTGTTTTTAAAATATTTCTGCACCTTCGTGTGATGAAATGTGCAAGTAAAATCATTTGAAACGATTAGACTTAAATTGTGTGAAAAAAAAATACGCCTGATGAGGTATTTCGTGCACTGCAAAGATGCGAGGAATGAGAGAAAGCATTTTTTTAAGACCAAAAAACTCAAACAAAATTAATAGACTTAACCAGTAGTTAAATTGAAGGACACGCATTCTTCAAATTACTGGTCATAAAATATGCATGTTTTAAATTACTTGTAGGCTTAAAATAGGAAAATGTTATCAAAATTCGTTAATCATAATACAAAAATACTTTTTTAAAGTTGGAAATACTGAGTATTTCTTGACAAAGTTGTTTTTTTCCCTGCTTTCCTAGCTGAATTCTTTTTGATAGGTAAGATATGTTAAATAAATAGATATCAACTTACACAAAAGGTATGTGGACAATTAATTTTATAATAATGTATTGCTATGCGAGTTCAAAATTTGTTTTAAGTGTTTTTTTAAACTATATTGAAAGATAAATCACCATTTCACGAAATTTTCCAAATAACGAACTTTTTTTCAGGTTTAGCGACGAAGGTAGTTCAGTGAAATTTTTGTCATGCGTATCGGACATAACTACTTTGTAAAACAAGAAATTGATGTTTGAAAACAGAATTATTGCTTTAGTGGTTATTTTCTTAGAAAAGTGACATTTTCTTGTGAAAGACTCAAATTGAAAATGATTATTTCCCTGATGAGTATTCTTACATAGAAATTTTAATCACAATTTGTATCTAAGATATGAGCAGAAAGAAATTTATTACATACCTATAAAAAAATTGAATTAAATACGCTAAGACAAAAAAAAGATATATCTACAAAAATAAAACTGGAGGTCTATCAAATCCTTTCTCCAAAAATTAAAACTCCTTTCTAAATTCCATCTTTATTTTGAACCCTATGGGCATTGTTTATGATACCCAAGAAAATGTAAACGTACTTGTTCATTCGCTCGCGGATATCCCAAAACATTCGCACGGACTTAAAAAAAAAAAAACTGTGCGCACACCCATTTCCGCGGAATTCTAGGACTACCTGAAACCGCGAAAGGCGTTCTGAAACACTATCTGTCAATCATTTCTTAACCACAAACAGATGCTATAGTAAGGGTTACCTTTTACAAATATCACTTGACGTCATCCGAGTTAAAAACACACAACGCCATCTATTAGATAAATGAAGTTTTTGAAAAATAGATGTCGCGCGGCCTTAAGATAAGTATTTCTTTCCTTTTTAACTGTTGTTGTGAAATTAACACAATAAGAAATAACAGGTCTTATAAATGTGCAAAACACAAGGTCCATCTTCCAAGGCAGCCAGTTTTTCCTGTTTTCATCTCAGTATTCTGTTTCAGTTTTGGGGAAATGTATACTCTTGAATGGAAACAGGGAAGAGTCTGAATTAAATTCCCCTTTCCTTAATAGTCTGATTAAAATTATTGAAATTACTTTTAGACAAAGAAGTCTACTATTTATATTTTCGAGACAAACTTAGATGTTTGCCATTCATATTTTATACTATGATTATTTTGAATCTTTTCTTTTTTCATTCCATTTCAAGTGTTCATTTTTGATATTGTGTATTTTTATGATGTAAAGTTAATTGGTGCCAGCATTATTATTTCAGACACTCAAGAAAGTGCGAATATTTTGAGCTTTATTATATTTTGAATTTTAATACATTTTGAATGCTATTTGCAGGTACCCATGTTTTACAGTTTTAATGGTATATATTTGTTTTTATATTATCTAATTCCTGAGTTGGAGATCATGTCACCAGTAAAATTTTTAAACTAATAATAATAATTTTATTCAAAATTTTTAAACTTAGTATCTCTGTAAGATAGGAGGGTGTGGTAAGGGCCCTGGTGTACACATGCATCTTACAGAGGAGAGAAATGTAATAATTCCCTCTAGCATCCTTTTATATATATATTAACTAACTCTTTTTTAATTACCTTTAAATAACTTTTAATTCTATGGTTCAAAATGAATGCATCAATCTTAATCATAATCAAATACTATTATATCAGAAAAATCTCTTTCCCACCTGTTTTAGTTCATTACAAAGGAGTCACGCGACCTTCACTTCCCGTATAAAAGTGAACATCTTTTGTGTTAATCTCGATGTCTTTATGTTCGTCCTGTGAAATGTCCCAGCTGCTTGTTGCTTCTGCTATATATGTAGTGTCGTCCATTCCTTGTTTATTGTTTAAGATGTGAATGTTTGTGTGTCTCACTATGTTTAATAAACAAGATTTCCTGCCACAAAGGACTGCTTCCTCAATCCTATCAACATGGAACATCAACCATCATAAATAACCATAGACTAATCTATGTAACAAGTAACCAACATAAAAAGGCCTCAACTATGCTACATATATAAATAAAGAGAGGGATTATATATTACGTAATATTTATAATAAAATAGATGCATTCAATTTTGATTTTATTAAAGTGCATTTTGAATATTTCAATTTCTGATTACAGAATTATTACTCACTATATAAATTGTAACAATACTTGTATAAATCAACTAAAATATAAAAGATAATATTGTTGGAAGAACTAATCAACCTCAGCAATTATGACACATTTTATATTGATATGTATGCTTAATTCTTATTAAATAAAGATATTGATGTTTTTAATTTTATTGAACACAAAATACACAAAACTACAATGACAAAGATGAACTATTTCTCCAAGAAAGCATACAAATTATAAATTATGAGATTTAATTATCATATCAATACATTAAAAAATTCAATTTTATCCAGGGGAAAAATAATTAATCTAGCTATTTATACATGATGCACTATGCTCTCTTGATGAATAAACACACACTAACACCAATAAAAGTAGACTACAGAAATAAAAGGAACTATCTACCTTTTACACAAACAAGTACAAAGAGATACACCTGGTTTGGCAGGAAACAAAGAATGAAAAAACGTGAAAATAAATTGAAATGTTTTCTGTTTTTTATTTTACTTCAAATGTAAAGTGTTACAAAGCAAGAAAAAGTAAATAAATAAAATAACTTGAACTGTAAAAAGAACTTTCAGGCATTCCATTATAAATTGATCCAAGACCTCAGTTGGCTTAATAAGCACAGAAGTTTTGGTACAGTAAAACTAAAATGAAATACACTCGGACATCATATTTATAATCGTACTTCAAGTACCTTTTGCACTCAAAATGAAATTTTTCCAAAACCTGTTGAAAATTGTCATCAACAGGTTTTTCTAAACAAGCAAAAAGAGCATACAGCCACATACACATGGCTTCTTCCATTCCAATCTCTAAAAACCACTCATATATATATTCAATTAACATTTGTATCTCATCTTGACTAAAATACAAAATAAGACTTAAAAGAGGTAAATGACCTTGAACCCCAGTATCACGTGTTCTATAGATTTTTGAACACAATTTGGAGCCCAAGAGAAATCGGCACCATTCCACCTCATCACTTTTTGGGTAAAAATCTTCACGGTTCCTAGGAAACTTTTGTTGTAGAATCGTTTTCTTCATCTGCAACTTTGAGGCAAAAAGGCTGAAATCCCGAGCCTTTTCCTTTGCAACCAATTCCAACGCCTTCATCTTTGAAAGTTGAGATGAGTTCGCAAGATCATCATCATCTTCCAACCTTGCCCTGTGAATAAATTCATACCCATCTTGGGGGATGGTATGGAGGTCAATGTGTCTCTGGGGTGGTTCAATAACCATCCCACCCCTCTTCACAAAAAAGTTCCCCTGCGGCTCAAACAAGCTATCGTCGAACATCTAGATATAAGGGAAAATAATTTGAGAAAATTACAGAAAGTTTTATCTATTTAGAAATATCAAAGAGTATATAATTTTATATTAACATAACTATTCTTATTCATACCGCTTTAAAAATTTTAAACATGAATGTAAATAAATTAGACACAAAAATAATTAAGGGAAACCTGTGCACTTAGGGGCACTTTTTCTCAATGCAGAAAAAAACAGAGCCACTACCCTCTTTAAGAATGTGAAACTGATATGAATTCACCATTATACTAAATACCATCCGATTGGAGTTCATATAAGTACTTAAAATAATAAATTCTGTGAAATAAAAGGTTTTTAAAAAATTTCACTACTAGCCTTAGGTACAATGATATCATTGTACCTAGAGCCAGCAGCTGCTATACCTAGGGCCTTCGCTTGGAAGTTGGGCTTTAAGGTGTAATCAATAGGAAACATTTTCATTCAACATTATAGTTAAAAAAACTGGTTCCAAACAGTGTCTCTCTGAAGCACAAACAGATTGTGGTTTCAGCAATTTTAACACAACAGTTCTGTTGTCAATTTCATAAGTTTCTTCTTTAACATAAAGAAACTTATTTGAACATGCAATATTCTTCAGAAGTTTAACACTATAGTGTTCTCTTCTTTAACATCTATTACTTGTGCCACATAAAAATATTCAGTTTCTTTGCCTTGTATTTTTTGTTAAACAAAAAAATCCTCTTTTTCAATAGTATCCCTTACTGTAGAATTTGCATCATCAGTGGAATGAGAATCTTCAATATCTGATAATTCTTCAGATGAAGCTGCCTCAATTTCAAACTAAAGTTTTTTTACACGTTTCCTTTCTTTCTTTGCTGTTATGATCACATGATGTTCCTTGATTTCTTCCTTTTCTGGAGTGTCAGTCAAGATTCTACCTCTCCCTGGTTTTCGGCCACCTCTGTTGGACTTACTTCGAGTATTATGCTTACCAGAAATTGTTTAGAATTATGTTTCTGTTTTTATAATCCTAAAGAATTGTTTCTTTTTATTAAATGAATTATTATGTTTGTATAAACAAAAGAAATAATCCTGAAAAATTAACACAATACAAGCCCAGTGGCTGAGAAGTTGTGCATCCCGCTTCCACACCACAGGTCCGAGGCAAGGTTGACTCAGCCTTTCATACCTTCAATGGGTTGATAAAATGAGTACCAAGCTTGCTTGGGAACTTAACACTGGGGGTTTTCACATCAGACTGACTACCTGACCGGAACATCTGCTCATGCACCTCAGGGCCCAAGGTCATATATAGTGAGTTGGGCACAGTAGTCTTTGTCCCTCATGGGATGTCGCACCACAGAGTTAATTTATTAAAAATAACAGTAGCAATCATATTTTTATGATTCAAGCACAGTGAACGTTTGAGAACACAAAATATACACTCCTCTCTTGCAATTGTACCCAAGTACAAGACTCAGTAATTTCATACAAATATCTTCTGCAGAAAAACCCACATAATAAAGTGGGGATTTATTTAAAATCTAAATGATAGTAACAAAATTATGTACTAGAATTCAAAGTAAAATATTTGACTTATCTTTGTACAACAATAAAAAGAGATGTGATCTGCAAAGTGTTACTTCAGACCATGCCAAAATGTTTTTTATTTATAACTTGCCACAGCTTTCTTTTGCAAAAATTCAAAGTAGGATTTTGTGTTGTCACTCCCAATAAGAGTAATAAAACTTAGAACTAAATATTATTCAAATAAAATGGGGTGGCCCTAGGTACACAGGTCTCCCCTATGCGTAAACATACTAATAAACAAAAATAAAAAATAATCTTTTGGAGATAAAGTTCACAATTATGAATACCATAGCATATATAAATAAAAAAGATTTCAAGCATTTATTCTACTCAAGGAACATTAAGATTTTAAAACAAATACTGTATTGAGATAACTCAATGATAATCAATAAATAACTGTGTGTGTGTGTTATGCTAACTTATGTAAGTTGATACATAATTTGAAAAAATAGTAACATTTCTATTAAAATAAAAGCTCAACTGGACGTAAAAAGACAGCTTTGGATAGAGTTCTGAATGAAATGAAAACTTTAAAATCAAACATCTATAATAAAGAATTTCTCAAAAAGGGTAAGACAATTTCTAATAAACTGACAACTCCCCCTTATTTCATTTTTCACGATCGTTAGAACCCTTTTAACAGTTTTACAGATGCTTGTTTAAGAAATTTGTTTTACACAAATATCTATTGAATAAGAAGTATAAGATTAAATGAGAAAATATATTATCTATAATATACCAACAAAGTTTTGCCAAAAATCATAAACTAACAACAGGATTTCCTAAAGAAATAATTGTTTCCCATTATGCATGCTGACAATACATACTTTGACACAAGAGCAAACCTTTTTAAGAAATAAAGCTTTTTATAAAGAGGTAAAAAAATTCAGAATTTTTTTGAAGAACACAAAATATTTGAATTAAAAATATTGGGAATAATTCAAACACTATAAAAGAAAAACTCCTTCAGTTTTACAACATTTTACTATCTGTTTAACTTCAATGAGGAAAGTCAGACATCCTCAACACTTATTGTTCACCTGCCAAAATTAAAACTGTACAGTAAATTGGATATCCATGCAGATCAGAGAAAATTTTAAGAGCTCCATTTTTTAGACAAAACTTATGAACTGCACAATATTATTCTAGAAGAAATATGCATGAAGTAAATAAGGATTAATATTTTAGTATCAAGGAAATGTTGCAAAATAGCATCCAGAGATATTCAAAACTTCATATAAAACTCAACACAAATGCTTTGATAATTGAATGAGAGTAATAAAAAATGAACACTGTTCACACACAAGAGTTATCGTTATTTATTTTTTTAATTATTAGATAAGAAATTTTAATATGTTCATAAATATAACACTGGTATGAAATCTTCTGTTGGACTTTGGATATTTCTGAGTAGCATTAAAAATTCCTTTTCTATTTCTCAAAGATTAGCACACCAATTAATTTTTGAGCATAAACACCACTGATAAAATTTAAAACCACGTAAAGAAACTATATGTTAAATGCTGAAGTTCCATTAATGGAACAAGTTGTAAGTCATATATTTATATATAAGGGAATTTTTTTTTTACCAGAGTTCTGATATTTGAGTCTAAATTTTTAATCAATTAACCCTCTCGCTGTGCATCTCATGATTTCCATGGGCAAAGTAGATGTAGCAAAATTTGCACAACCAGCGATTTTCACGGGCATGCATTTTTTCGACTATTCATCTGTGCAACCCATGCAGCTTGTGTCTATGTTTTTATGTTCATATTTTGATGATCCAATTATATATTTTAAAATAGAAACTCCTTTTTCCCTCCTTTTTTGTATATTTTAACTATGTACATCCAATACGTAAATTTGGAATACGTTATAAAACCATATAAAATTTTTGAACCAACTTTGATAAAATAACTATGCAGTGTGTGAGAGGGTAAATAGTCAATGTTGCCTTTTGATCATATAAAGCATTATTTAAAACATTTAAGTTTATTCCACATTGAGTCAAAACTAAGTTAATGTGTGCCAGGAAAAAATTGCGGTTAAGCGATTGTGATATTCAAAAGATTCGTAGCGATTATGAAAAAATAAAAAAAAATATATGAGATCATATAAACCCTTTTAGGAACAAAGAAAAATTATCAGCACTATAGGGCATAGCCATTTGTTCACTGTTTTGTGCAATGATTAATTTTTTAAAATATTATGCATAAATCTTCAACTAAAATAAAGAGTGAGTTGAATAAAAATATTTAAGTATTTCAATTAGTATTTTACTTTTCAATAAAACCCTGTTTTCATTGATTGCATTTTGCAAATTACTTAAAGACATCAAACAAATACAGAAAATGCTTGCCATTTTATAAAAAAAAAATGTCAGCTGAATACGAGGCAAATGTATTGCAGTTGTAACCTCAAATATCTACATTTTACAAAAAGACTGCTTACAATGAATAACTGGAATAAGCTGAACTGAAATCACTCTTTAACCAAAATGAATTAATAAAACTCTTATAATTAGCTAAATAGATGTTATTTTATTACAAATACAACTGAAAGATTTTTTAAATAAATAGTTGACATGATCTAGAAAGCAAATGCTGTTCAGAGGTTTTATACATTTAAAAAGGAACTGAAGTACATTCAATATTTAAAAACATGATACCAAGCAACTCAAGAAAATTTCTATAATATGAATGTTAGTTAATTTTTCTAATTCTTTTTCTACTTGTTCTGGATAAAATTAAGAATTAAAAAAAAGAGAGAAAAAGATTTCAATCACAGAAAATGTCAAGAATAGTTTATATACTCTGTAGAAGTTTCTTCATGAAATATTTTTAAAAACATTTCACAGAAGGGGTATAATTTTCAAAACAAAAAATGTCAGTACAAGCGAACTTGATATTTTTGGCCAATTTACAATATACTACTCTACGTAAAATATTGATTATTAAATAGTGCATGGTAACAATTGCAAATTTTAGAACTATGAAATTATAAGCATTTTAAGTGATATAAAAATATAAAAAATCTAAAACAACAAAAAATTGAGACTGTCTGACAATTGTAAAATCAACTAAAGAAAATAGTAAAATAAATTTAAATAGAGAGCTTTCTTGAATTTAAGTAAATAAATGAAAGACAGAAACTCCTAATTATTACATCCGTGATGAAAAACTCACGATCAGAAGAAAAGTTATCAGCTCTTCAACTTTCAGATTTGATCAGATTAAAACTGCATAATGAATAGAAATCAAAATTCTGCTAGAAATACATGTACAGTGGGCCACAAAAGTGTACATACACTTGCAATTTGTTATAAAATTTAATGTTTTCGACTAATAAAAATTAATATATTATAATTTTTAAATGAAACCTGCAACTTGTTTTTATTGGAATGACAATTAATTTTTTTTTAAAATTAATCAAAAGCTTACTAAAAAATTACGCCACAAAAGTCTTCGTACACTTAACAAAAATATCAACTTGGCTTTAAATATTGTATTTCTTTCTTAATTTAGTACTTAGTAGGATACCTTTTAGTGTCCACAACAACTTTCAAGCGTCTTGGTATAGATTTAATCAGTTTTTGTGTAATTTCTGCATCGATTTTCTTCCATTCTTCTGTGATTGTTTTTACTTCCCATTTTGTGTTTGTCAAGTTTCATTTTTTTTACATCAAAATCTCACCAAATATGTTCTACTGGGCTAAATAAAGTGATTGAGGAGGACTAAGGAATTTTAGAACGTAGGTTCTTTTCGTTCAAATGAAGATTCCAACACTTATCCAAAATCCAGGTACAATAAAGTCACTACTTCTTTAATGGCTAAAGAGCTTTATTCCAAAGACAGCCACACACAACACAAAGCAACATAAAAAGAAAAACTAACTATATACATTTAATTTTAAGTTGTTAACGCCATTTTGTTTCTATCATCCTCCACTATCCCACTCATTCTGCCATGTCTTATCGCTCCGCCATGTTGTTCCCTTCCTCTCTCTCTACTTCACTTTTGTCCTCCCTCCTTCTTTCCTCAATGGCCGCACCACCTATAAAGATTTTTAAGCTTCCGGCGAATCTTACATGCCCCACCAACGGAAGCACATGTGTCATCTTCAATGACCAGGTGCTACAAGAAAGAGATTAGTCACACACACACAAATAATGTTCAAACCTCAGTTGAAGAGAGAGTGCACCATCTTACAATGAATATCAAGCTACTCAATAACATTCTTTAATTAGTTCCAAGAGTACACAGGTAAAAATATGCTAAATACGTAAATAAGTCAATGATAGACGGTTTCCTAGCAAACTATGGAAATTCCACTTTTAAATGAATACTAAAGTTGACGTACATGCATATACAACACTAACAAAAAAACAATAAGAAGAATAAGTATACGCTATACTCCAAAACAGATAATGCATAAATCAATCAATAATAAACTTTTTCTAAATACACTATGAAAATTCCACTTTTAACTGAATTTGACGGTTATCATACATGCACATACAACATTAACAAAAAAAATTAATAAAAGAACAATTAAGATTCATTTTTCTCCTACACGTTCATACATAAATCAACCAATACTAGACATTTTCCAAATGCACTATGAAAATTTCACTTTTAACCGAAAATGACGGTTACCATGTATGCATATACAATATTAGCAAAACAAAAAAAAATTAATGAGAGTAAAGATACATTATGATTATGTCTCTGCTACTCCTCTTTCCTCGGTCCCAATATAAGCGAGGCGAGGCTTTATTTCCTCGAATGGTCACTTCCGATTTGGCACGTTGTTTAAAACGTTTCTGAAATTCTATTTCACTCTTCCCCAATTTACGTGCAACTCCCTTCTTCATCCACGCTGGGTCAACGATCTTAGAAGTCTAGGGTTGGGTTTCACCCCTAACCTTCCCGTCCCGGTAGATGTTGTCATGTGTTCTCAATTTAAATCGAAATCGTTGTATCATTTGATTTTCTCGCGATGATCGTCGTATCTTCACAGTACCATCTCGCTTGATAAAATCCATCAGTTTCCAAGCAAGTTTTCCCATTTCACTTTTATTCTGCGAATATTCACCTCTAAAACTCCAGTGTTGGGGCATAAGTACCATGTTGCTTGAGGCTTTTAGATTCACTTTTTGTTGTAACTCGGCAACTGTCATTCTGCTTATAAATTTGTGTTTTCTTTTAGGGAATTTTGGCTTTTCTTCTTCAATTTCATCCTCATCAAAGTCAATTCGATCTTTGCTAAGGATTACTTGATTATGATCATCTTTTTCTTTTATCACATCAACTGATATTTCTCTTCCTTTTCTTTCTCCACAACAACAGATTGTGCTACAGCATATTGATCCACACTACACGTCTGAACTTGTTCACCTTTAAGCACAAGAACCTTCTTGATTGCTTGGGTTACCTCCAATTCTTCATCTGACAATTTTTCTTCCTCTTCATTTAACAATTGATACACCATTTCTTCTTCTGGTATAAGTACTTCTGTTCTTTGATGCTCGTTTTATTTTCCTCTTGAACATGCCGCATCTGCTCTTCCACAAGCCAACTTTCTTTCTTCAATCTTATTTCTCCTTCCAAAGCTATTCTCTCGTTCATTCTTTCTTCTTCCATCTTCCACCACTGCTTTGGCTTCCTCATCAGCCTTGAGTCTATCCTCCACTTCAACCTAGAGTCTGGTCTCACTGCTAAGATTGAATCTCACTTCATTCCCAATTTTGCCCTATCTGTGGACACTTCTATGTCTAGGCATGCTCTTATGAAATGACCTTTTCCTTCCAACTCGATTAGTTTTTTCTGGGTTTCGAACTCCATTTCGACATC
Source organism: Trichonephila clavipes (assembly GCA_019973935.1). Classification (NCBI taxonomy): domain Eukaryota; kingdom Metazoa; phylum Arthropoda; class Arachnida; order Araneae; family Nephilidae; genus Trichonephila; species Trichonephila clavipes. Next base: position 99,298 of record BMAU01020669.1, on the reverse strand, counting down.
CCTCATCCTCTGCTCGAAATCGGCCGGTCTCTTCCTTTCCGCTATTTCCATCTTCTTTTCTTTTCCTCTCATCCAATTTTATCTCTTTTATCTCGCGTTTCCCTACAATAGTGTTTAAAAATTCTCTACAAAACTCCTCGTCAAAGTATTCACTATTCAAGATAGCATCTCTCAACTCAAACACTCTCATCCCAAGAACATCTTCAACCCCCATTTCCGTAGTCATATATTGCAGGTCTACCTTTGTTCCCTTTCCTAAAAATGCCATCTCGCCCCTTACTATAGTTATCCTAAATCAATCATTAACACTCTAATTTCACAACACAACAGTATGCTTAATTAATCAAGGTGGGACTTTTTTTTTTTAAAAATAAATATTTTGTATTTCTGTTGCATAAAATTTGCAAATTTATACCTTGGATGATAAATTTAGCGCATATGAAAGACCAAAATTAAATTCAACTATATATTATTACTACAATAATAAGAAAGATTTCTGTTGCATAAAATAATATCTCAATTTTCGAAATTTGTAATTCTAAAGATTTTCATAACTCATAATGAAAAAAAAATAAACTGTGTTCATATCATTTTCAAAAAATTAATCCAAATAAAAAAAAAAAGAAAATCAACCCTTTAGCCAAAATAAAAAATCAGTAATCTAAAACATATTTGACATCTGATACTTCACAAAAAAAAAATCATATACTCATAAATACAAGTTCTACTTGGCAGACATAATATTCTTTAAAGTATTCAAAAGAAAAAAATACGTTATTACACTTTACTCTAATAATAAAAATAAAAAAAATGCACACTTCAGCTTATGGCCTTGAGTAATCACTCACTTTTATTTATTTTTTCTGCACTCAGCAATGGTTAAAATCGTATTTTCATAATGAGTCATCATACGCATACAGAAAAGGAAATGAATATATATTATATATATTCTCTTCCTTCTTTAAAAAAACCACAAATATTATACAATTGAGAGTGAAATAATGAATAAATCTTTCAACAAATAATGTACATTTCACTTAAAAAAACCAATAAATATATCCTTTACTTAGATATTCTGCTTAAATGACATTTGATTTATGTGTATATAATTCAGCAATATTTTACTACCATAAATCATTCATCAATTTGAGGTTTGAATTAAAACATACTTTCTTTTCTAGTCATTAATATACTTAAACTCAATAAAATTTTATATTTTTCACAACAATTATATAAACTGATGTTCAATTAAAAATATAGTTGTATTCTAATACTTTATAAAGTTTTAGATTTGACACAAACAATACATGAACTGATGTTCAATCGAAAAAGAAATAATATGTACCAATATTTCGTAACATTTCTGGTGAAACACACTAATTATTTGAACTGCTGTTCAATATAATTATATATTTAATAATTTTTTTAAATGTTTGTGATGAAACAAAATAAGTATTTGAACTGATGTTCAATAAAAATATATATCCAATATGCAATAATGTTTCTGATGAAACCCAAATATACTTTTACCTCTTGGAATAGATTATACCATTAATTAGAAAAATGTTTTCTACGACAGAAAACTACATATTTCTCGCGGTGATCATTTAATGATTATAATGACTCACACCGGACAATGTTTTCTCTGACGGAAAACTAAAATATTTCACAACTTTAATAAAAAAAAAATGTTTTCTATGACAGAAAACTACGTATTTCTCGTGATGATCATTTAATGATTATAATGACTCACACCCGAACAATACATTTCCTCTGACTGAAAACTAAAATATTTCTTGCGGTGATCATTTAATGATTCTACTGACTCACCTGACCAATATTTGTTACTTTAGACATTCTATAATGAATCAACATAGATAAGTTAAACTGTAACTTATTTTACTTTTACTAAAATAACATATCATCTATTCCATGAATCAACATAGATAAGTTAAACTGTAACTTATTTTATTTTACTAAAATAACATATCATCTATTCCAAACAACTGTAGCTATTCATAATGCACTCTTTACATAACAATACAAACAATAATAGCTTTAATTTGAGAGTGTGAACTCCTCTCTCCTTCCTGGCCTTTTTGATGACATCACTCCGACTGCGCCACTAAGGAATTTTAGTACGTAGGTTCTTTTTGTTCAAATGAAGATTTCAACATTTATCCAAAATCCACGTACAATAAAGTCACTACTTCTTTAATGGCTAAAGAGTTTTATTCCGAAGACTGCCACACACAACACAAAGCAACATAAAAAGAAAAACTAACTCTATATACATTTAATTTAAGTTGTTAACACCATTTTGTTTCTATCACCCTCAACTATACCGCTCATTCTGCTATGTCCTATCGCTCCGCCATGTTGTTCCCTTCCCTCTCTCTTCTTCACTTTTGTCCTCCTTCCTCTCTCCTCGATGGCCGTGCCACCTATAAAGATTTTTAAACTTCCGGGCGAATCTTACAGGTGTTTTCATAATTTGGGAACAGTTATAGAGACACCAGTGGCGTACATTGAGAGCAGTGCAGTTGGCTTCATTACCCTTTTAAACATTAAGTCGTCTCCAATATACAAATTTCGGGCAGATAATTTAAAATTTCTCTTTAAAATATTTAAATAGAGATCATGATTCATAATACCATAAAAAAATACCAAATTACCTGAGGCCAATTTACACCCCCACGCCAGAACACCTTCACTTCAATGCTGAAGCATGGAGGTGGAAGAGTTCTTGTTCCACATAAATTCATGGAATTGAACTCCTTATTTTTTTTTCATTTAAAAGCTATTATAGGCCCGTCGGAATCTTAAATGTTTAATTATGTACCATTCCAATCAATTTGCTGTCAATTTTTATTCTTCTGAAACTTAATCCCAAAATCTAGTTGGATCAATAAACATGGGAGATGGAAATGCTCTTGTGTGGAGGTGTAAATCAGCCACTGAATTAGGTAATTTGGTATTTTTTGTTGATATAAACAAAATATATTTATAGAACAAGTTAAAGGTATCATAAAAAAATTACAATTACAATATATTAATTTTCATTAGTTGAAAACATTAAATTTTATAACAAATTGCAAGTGTACAAACACTTTTGTGGCCCACTGTATATCAAAACTTTCAATTTTTTCTTCTTAAAATAATCAAAGGGGCAATTAACCTTTAATGCTTCCAACAACTCCAGCAAATGTACAATTCATCATAACACCAAATTGGTAGTAGGAATGTACAGTATTTTCAATGTGCTTATGCTTTTTGTATGCATATTTTGAAAGATCTTGTTGTCACTCAAAATATTTTCGTGGAACACATTGTTCAGTTCCCAAGTATAAAATAATTTTTACACTAAATCAATATATCCCTTTTATGGTTGGATCCTAGCATGGCTCCCTTATTTGGCGAGAAAAACTGCCAAATTTTTTGCAATAAAGTTTACAATATAACACATCTTCTATACAAATTATTATATTTAATAACATATTTTGTATATTTAAGATTAATTAGTCAATAACTGATCAAATGAATATTTATAAGTAAAACTTTCAGTTATCATGAATTTTTAGTGTTTTCTGAAACTGTCTATTTGTTAAAACATTGCATGGATTCCTGTAATTCATATTAAGTTCCAGTGATTATAACACCCAATTAATCATATTGCACCCGTAAAATTCTGAATGTGAGATTTATTCTAACATTTAAGTTAAATATTATTTCAGCATATTAGAAACAAAGTGTAAAAAAAAAAGGTTCAATTCCATCTGAAAAAAGGAATTTAAAAAAAAACATATTTTCAACAGGATAGTGAAATCAAGATGTAATATTACCATTGTAACATTTAACATCCTGAAAAATTATTCAAAATCCACATTGTTTTTTAGTATCATAGAAAAACAGGTTAGGCTAAGTTTTTAATTTTACTGTCAAATTATAGAAAGTTCTTATCTTTTTATAAGGTTTGCTAAACAGAGGAATTGTTTTAACAAATTCCTTTAGTGTTTATGTAGGTTTTTAAAAGTTTAAGGCTTTCATGTAGATTTAAATAATTAAACCTGAAAGTAAGACAAAATTTGTAAAATATTTACCTGCATTTTTTAATAAAAGAAATCATCAATAATAAACCTTTGAAGCAAATAGAGCACAAATTAAGGTTTTTGTAATGCTGAATTTTCTTTAAACTGCATGGCATTAAATTCATCTGGCTTTTTTCGAAGCTAAAATGACAAACTGGAAAATAGCAAAAGCTTATTTACAAAAAAAATAACACACAGATCGTATTCCATCTCTTAACAGGTTTTTGGTGAATCATGTTAAGATTTGATGCTGTATCCTATCATTTTACATGCACTGTTATGTAGCTGGGTTTGTTTTACGGAGCACATAGCACTTTGAAGAATTAATCTTCTGTCTAGTTGATTAATGATAACATGAAAATGATTTACTTGCCCATGTTTAAATTGATTTGAATATTTAAAAAGAAACTTAGAGATTGTTTATATATATTAAAAAATTAAATTTCTGGAGAAGGCAACAATATCAATTAATACTGTGAATGTGGGACAGTTTACTTACCTTTAAAATGAGGATATAAACTTTTGAATTTTGTGAACTGAAGCATTTTATATAAAGAGTGACTCAGGTAATTTCATTAAACTGGTTTTTAAATGCTACATCCATGTGCTGCTTCCAGGATAGTACAAATTGATGCAAAACATGATAATATCTGTGTGTGGATACACAGATTCTTAACTTAGATTGAATAATTAACATAATGTGTATTCTAACAGGAGAAATGTCCATTGTTATGCTATATGGTACTCTTAATTTCATTCCTGATCATTAGTGTTATGCAATTGTTTTTAATGATGTTTATTGCATTACTTTATTTTATATAATATTACTTAAGACATTTAAGGAACACAAAAGAAATTAATATTAAAAGCATTTTTTATTTCATGTATGTCTTTAATTATATACTGAAAGTGGGATTTATGTTCATATTGACAGAATTTAAAAAGAAAGTATTACCAAAATAAATTTAGTAAAAGAGGAAAGAAGGCTGAAAAAAATTTGGAAGGGGGAAAAAATCAATGACGATGAAATAACTTAAAATTACTCTTTCAATAGTTAGTATTTTGGATCTTATTTTACTCCTATATTGATCCATGTAGCAGCTTCCTCTTCAAAGGCAATAACAAACAAGACAGTGATGACAGAAAGTTGACAAATGCCAAAGAGTTATTTTTACAATATCATATTCACATTACATTTGCCATTTCACTCTCCGTAATCCTATATAAGAGTTACGCTCTAAAGAAATATTAAAAAGAAAATTTAAACGAACAAAACATAAACAAATTAACGAACAAATTTGTGAGAAAATGGCTGGGTTAACCTTTGCCGAAAGGATTTAAAAAATGGAATTACGCTCATATCCATAAACTGCTTTTTTGACTCACCTTCAAAAATAATTATTCTCGCACAGATTCAGAGTTCTTTAAAATATTTGATATCTCAAACAGGATATTCAAGAACAATAACCAATATCTTTAAAAAGCTGGTACCATTATCGAAGGGACGCTAACTCATATACACCCGTTGCCATAAAAATTACAACATGAAATAGTTTTTGCGAATGGCATCGCCTCTCCAACTAATCAGCGTCAAGCTAATGACGCAATAACGTTGCTGCTCTGTTCTTTCACTAGATCAAGATGTACAAAAAACTTCGCTATGTAATGTTGTGATTTGTGTTTGTGCGATTAAATGCTTTATGTGTCACATCCTAGTCTATTCAGTATTTTTAGAATAGTTAAACCAAAACCAGACATCGGGGAGATGTCAACCCTGCAATAAGAAGTAACGAATCGTGTAACGGTGAGTTCACGTTTTATTATTTGGCACCCGAACGTGGGGCGCGGTTTTAGTTCGTAGTTTATGTTTGTGAGCCTGAAAGAATATATGGATGTGACACAGTTAAAAACACAACGAAAATCTCTGCGTACGTCGTTTACGCAGAATGCTAAAGTTATAGAAGAGGAACTTATGAAAGAAGTTCCTGATGTGGATGAACTTCCGATTTTAAAAATGCAAATTAGCGACAAATTTTCGCATTTAGAAAAATGCCAAAGAGGTATTTCGAATATAATCCTGAAAGAGGAAAGCGACGAACTACAGTCGGTCGAAAAAATAGTTGAGCACCGTTTGAAACCATCTCGTTTGAAACGAAAACCATCTCAACGCTGTATTTTTGTTGTTGTATTCCCACTTTTTCATTATAAACGGCTTTTTTATATGAATATTGTACATTTTTCACCTACTTTTTATCCAAAACTTGCATTTAAGGTTTCAATCCAAAAGGAAAGTTAAAACGGCTCTTTTGTATGACTATTGTCCACTTTTCACCCAATTTTTTATCCCAAAGTTGTCTTTAGGGTCTCGATTCAATTATCCTTCAAATTTCTACTGAGAGCAACCATGTATGAACAGCATAAAATTTTTCAAATTTCTCCCAAAAATAATTTATCACGGGGCGAGAGGAAATATTTCATTCCATCCCAGAGAGACAATTTAGACAGCAGTCATCACAAAATGAAATTCTGACATCTTGAAGGGGTTAAATGAAATTCTTGGCATGTCAAATGAAATGTATGCATCTTGGTGAGAAAACAGAGGACACCATCGAACTCAATGAGACAAGCCCTCCAATCTTGGTGAGAAAACTGAGGACATGCAAATTTAACGAGACAAGACCTCCTAGATTGGTGTATGAAGACGACAACAGGTAAGTCTAATCTATATTTTTCAAATCTTGGTTTAGTAATTGACCCGAAAAAAGGGGGACCACTCCCAATTTTCGGACTTGAAGTTTTTGGCTAAAAACATTTACCGATAAGACTGCCAGAATTTGAGAATATTAATCACTTCAAATCCTGACAGCGAAAAACATTTAGCATGAACATATGATTGAATGTTTGGCTGATGACCTTTTATACTCTAATGAGGTCACGTGAAACGATTTCTATTGGCTGGCGCATGTTTTAAAAAAAGATACCTTCCAACGTTGGCATATTGTGTGTCTTGAAAAAAGGGGGACCGAGTCGACTCGGTCCCCCTTTTTTCGGTAAATTTTTTTTTCACTCACTCTACTAGATGGGCAGTTTGTCTTCTGCATTCAGCCTGCAACTTGTTAGAATGCTGCAGGTATCGCGCAAATCGATAAGATTTCACCATGGTGCACTCGGAAATGTCATTGTCCTCATGCACCATCGTGCAGGTGGTCAGGCAGGGTGCGGTCATTCAGATCCCGGATATGGGGCAATATTTCCAGGTTGATGGTAAAAAGTCCAAGCTTTTCAAAAATTTTCCGCTGGTCCGAACCCTTGACAACGATGAGGCCTCTGTTTCCTTGGGCCAGGTGACAAAACTTGCCCCTGACGCTGAAAGACAGGTATTCGAGAGGTACAGATCCGGGCAGGTGGCTTTTCAGGCTGAGCCGTTCATTAATGTACCTGTTGGCTCGGCTATCTGTGGCGGTTGTGAGAAGGTTGGAGTGATCCACCGTAATGCAAATCACTTCTGGATCTTTGCCATCCTCCGGAATGCAGGCAATGGAGATTCGATCGGGACAGGCTGGCCACCATGGTGAAACACGTTGGCATGGGCAAAAAAGGCTAAGTAAGACATGTTTCTGAGTGAGAATGTCTCTGGTGGATGAGCGCTCGTCTTGTATACTCTGCTGGGTCCCGTGAATCGATTCCTATTGGCTGATGCTTTTCCAACCTTGAATCACCAGGCACCGATGAAAGAAATCTTTAGTGCAAAGGTTCCCCAATACAGATGAATCAAATCTTGGTGCATCAAACAGCACGATTCAGCACAAGTTTTTAAAATGTGCACTCCGATCTTGGTACACTATTTGGGCCAAAAAAAGGGGGACCGAGTCGACTCGATCCCCATTTTTCCGGGCCAATGTCCATTTTTTTACTGTACCGTAACTTTATTGCTCCATTCAGCATGCAGCTTATTAAACTGCTCCAGGTATTTGGCAAATTGATAAGATTTTAGCATGGTGCAGTACGAAATGTCCTCTTCCTCGTGCACACCCTCATGCACGGGGTTGGGAAAGGTTCCATTGCAAATGTCTTTGAATTTCGGCATGTTCTCTAGGGCCATGGCGTACAGTCCGAGCTCATGAAAAATTTTTTGTTGCTCGCCTCTTTTGACCACCATCAGGCCCCTGTTAACTCGGGCCAGCTGACTAAACTTCCCCTTACGCAAAAGGGCAGGTATTCCACAGGCACACTCTTGGGTAACGGGTGGTGTACCAGACGAAGACGGGCATTGTCTTGGCAGTTGGATCGAAAATCTTTGGACTTGGAAGTTTGCCCGGAATGATTCAGGGCAATGCATTTGATTTTGGGATCGCTGCCATCCCTGGGAATCGTGGCAATGGACAATTCGATGGGCACTGGCTTGCCCTCGTGATAAAACACGTTGGCATGAGCAAAATAGACTGGTTGACTCAAAACAGACATGTTGCTTCAAACAGCAGAATGATTCCATCGGCGGGTGGCTCGCTTTAAATATGCTCGAGGAGCATGAAGTCAGAGGGCATCCCATTGGGCAAAGCCTTTTCATGCGAGCGCTGCACGTGTTTTTCCAAAGCCAGCTTCCAAGGTTGGAGACAAGGGACATGTTCGTCTCGATGCATTTCCCAATCGTCCAACCACGTCAACCATTTCACGTACACGTCTGCGACTCGAGGGCAGTCTGTAAAATCCAAACTGTATGCATCCTTAGTTTGAGGTTGATATGCCTCCCAAACTCGGTGAGTGGGAGGACGACGCACTTGAAAGAATCTCAACTCGACCTTTTTGTCCCAGGTCAGATCCAAATGACTCGTTAACACAATGACCGTTTTTCCAAACGACCGAGGAATATGCACACCAAAGTTGGGTTCCAGAATGATGGTATAAGGATAGTCTTGCTCGTAATACGTGACTCGATCCGGCCACCAACCCAGATTTTCCAACACAATAGGGGTGCGATGTCGACACTGGTCCAATAAACGTTTTACCGAAACCATTTTTTGACATGCTCTTGTCTCCAAGCTTAATATTTTTTGGACAAAAAATGAGACTGTTTTCTGGCAAAAATGAAATTTATTTACAAAAAATATTTACATCAAATAATATTTACAATATTTACATCAAAATAATATTTACATGCAAGGCAAACATTTGCGTACAGACAGATCCAATGGTTTAATCACTTTAAACCCAGTAGTTTTTTTTAACTTTCGTTTTCATTCGGGGCATGGTCAAGTCCATGGGGGCTTCTTGTTGCTCTATGGCCAACCTTGTTTCAAAATTCTCCAAGAACGAGATAAGATCATTACTCTCGTCAAACAGGGAAGGCACCGTGTCCAGCATCTGGGGTTCTTGGGTATGAGCCGGGGGAAGTTGCGAGCAGTCTCCAAATACGGACGACATGATCTCATCTATTGAAGAGTCGTCCATAAGGGTCGGCTCCAAAGTCTCGACCACAGGTGGTGGATCTGGTAGAATGATGTACACAGGTGGTGGATCTGGTAAAAAGAGCTGCACAGGTGGTGTCGTCGGCTTAGGTATTATCTGCAGAGGTGGTTGAAAGACTGGTATCTGCTCAGGTGGATCTGGAATCTGCACAAGTGGTGTCGTCAGCTCAGGTGGTGGATCTGAATCTGCACAGGTGGTGTCGTCGGAACAGGTGATATCCACACAGGTGGTTGAAAGACTGGTATCTGCACAGGTGGATCTGGTGGAGCAGGGATAAGCACTCACAACATGTTGGTCCCTAGCCACAATGATACTTTTTCCCTGGACAACCAATTGAAAGGAGGAATCACAAGCACACACAGGATGGCGTTCAATGTGACCACACTCCTCGGACTCGCTGGTTTCCAAAGTGATGAGTTTTTCTTGAGCGGCGTGTTGTAGAAAGGCGTCGTTTAACAATTCCTGAGGAACGTAAAGGTGGGTCATAATTACACCAAACAGTAACAGAGAACCGAAAAAAAGAACCCTGAAACCACCACTTGGAAACTGGAAACACTTTGAAAAAACAATATCGTTATGAAAAAGGCGAAAATAGGAATCCAAATAAAAAATTAATAGTGTTTTATTACAGGCCAGTTGAGGGCAACGCACACAAAGATCCAAATGTCGGAAAGGCATTACTCGTTAAGCATTTACTCTAGGTTATCTTGCTTATAAAATCTTTAAAAAAATTTTTAATTATCCTTTTGCTCTTGCATGTACAGTACACAGGCCACGTCTTTCAACTTGAGCATAGCAAACATTTGGGTTCAAGCACACTTCAAACCCAATCGTCTCTTCACACACTTTGCATTTAATCACCTTACACATTACAACTTTATTCTTCCAAAAGACAAGATGAGACATAGTACATACCAATTACTTAAAAAGGCCTACTTGGGCAATGTGAATCATGTGGATTTGTTTCAGTTTCTTCACGAGGAAAAGGACCCTTTTGTACAAAGAGCTGTAAGACTCGCCACTCAGAAGGATTCCATTCAGGTTCCATGGGATACTAAACTTTTTCAAGATGAGTTTCGTCAGGGTACTCCACAAGAAAGATTAGAACAAACCACCATGATGTTTTTGCTACGGTTAGTGACCCTGGTTAAGGAAGAAATGCACATTCGTACTTTTCGCAAACCAGAATCCCATGAAGCCGTTCAAGCTTGGATTAGTCTGTTGAATCATACATTATTTGCCACACTCACTCTATTGTACAATGTAAGATGGGCAGTAAGACATTTTTTTCTCTTGGATAACCTAGTGTTTGATTTAGTACATGAAGGTCGTGTCTTGGCCTTGCGTCAGTTTATGACTGAAGAATTGAACATCTCCATGACAAATTCTCTCACGTTGGCAGAACGAAACTTTGAAAAATTAAATTTTTTAAGTATTGTTCAATTTGGCTCATCCTTTTGGTGCTTACTCCATTCGATGGCTGAAGCTATGGACATGAGGGATGCTTCAGATCATCCAGATATTGATATTGCCAAGAAAATTCGGCGTGAATTGATTACAGAACAATTGTACCGATTGCTACGTTGTGGTATTTGTATGACTCATATGCGCCATATCATGCAAGAGATGAAATCAGAATTAATGGACGAATCTACGCAATACCAATTGATATGGTTTAACATTCACAACAAGGTGACGGCAAGAAAAATGTATCATACTGCCACTCAATCCCAAAAAGTTTATTCAGAGTCTGAACTGGAAAAGGATTCAGCATTTATGCACCAAGGTTTATCCCCATAATAATTGCACACTTGGGTGGTTTCTTTTGGCGTAACGTATTCACTTTCATAGATTCAAACTAGCGAGGAGTAACAGCGACTCGACCTTAGGCAGCCAGAGCATATTGATCCCCAACAAAATCTGGTTTAGTCGTGTTCCACCATACAATACACACCCCAAATCCAATATCATCTCTCAAAGAATGAGAAGTATGGAGCTGAAGTCAGTAACGGTCCAAAATATTCTTGTAAATGATACCACCATAAGAATTAAAGTAATGATTGCTGTCTACCAGTACAAAATTTGATTTCTGATACGTATCACCCGGAAGCGCAGCATCCCGAATTGAATTGAGCACTTGAAATTGTTCCACAAGTTCTCGTATGGAATTGTAAGGTACATATACATATGCCATATTTAAAATCACTTGCAGGCTTTATTAATACTTAAATCATTAAAAAATTTTTTAAATAATGTATTATTATTACATAGTTATCAACTTTTTCAAGAACAAGTTCATGATGGCACAATTACAACGTCGTTGGGCGCACTTTCAATTTCCACCAGATACATCTCATAATCAACAAAATCATATTCCTTATGAAATGATTGTTTGTCGAGATGACGATAAAACCTTATACTTTTTCAGCAATACAGTCGCTTGGTGTTTGGGATATTCTAATCCTCATCAAACCATCCAAAACCATCATGTCGAGTGTCACTCCTTGAAATGGGCCAGTGGTTTATTTTTGAAAAAGATAAATGTTGAAAAACTTGCATATCAGACTGATGTCCGGTATGCTGCAGCCTTTCTGAAATGGTTTTCTCCATATTACGACAAGTGTGTCAAAAGATTTTTAGCCCGTCACAAATAACCTTAACCAGATTCGTATCCAGAGTCTGTTTCATACCAAGCTCTTTCCCGTCGTCGAATGCTTCTCATTCTCAACATTTTCACATCTTCACGACTTAAAGGGACTTGACAAAAAGGGCATTTGCGTGGGTAATGAGCACGAAGGCAATAAATGTGAAACTCATGTTCACAATCTAAAGTCCATACATTTTCTCGATTATGTACAAGAGAGTAACAACACAAGAAGCACTGGTCCATAATTAGTCTCTTTGTTATTTCTCCTGTAAGCAAAGGAGTCGTTCCCGATTGATTCGAAGATGAATTTTTATTCTCTGCTCGTCCCGTGGGGATATTTTCAGGGTATAATATCGGTTGCGAAACATTTCATGGCCTGTTAAAATTCGTAAAAACGCTTCATGTGCCAATTGGGATCGAGTAACGTCCAATTGTACGAGTCCTTTTGACGGAACTTGATTAAGGGCTGTTGGAAACCAAAAAATTTTTTTTTGTCAATTTCAGATTATTGCATTTTTAAATTCTTTAGCTCATTACCTTTCCAAAAATACCTCATTTTAATCTATAGCACAATTAGAAGTGCTAAAATTGTGCTTTTAAAAAATCATCTAAACGCACGTCACCGATTTAAATGGACAGAAAAAAGGTAAACATTGCATTTCCTCTTTGGCCAGCTAGAAGTTTGACGTCATTTTTAAAATTTCTTTCATGATGCTAGCTGCCAAGCCTCAGTTATTTTCACCCTAAGAACGGCTTCGGCGATACAACTAATTATACGTTGTTTACATTTGTAGTTTTGAAAAAATCGTTCGTTCAAACGCTGTTTGTTTTGCTCAAGTTGTGTTTATAGTAATTAGACCTGCTTAGCTCTTTACAACGTTATTATTTTGATTTTAGTATTAATTTGTTATATTTAAAATGCCTAGATCTAGTGGCAAAGTTTTTAAAAAAGGCGAGGTAATTTTAATCAAGGCAGAATAAGTAATTCCGAATCAACAGTGAGAAGTGATTCTGTACCACAGCCTTCTTCTGCTTCTAACAGTAATATTTCTGCTTCAGAAAAAAAAACTTAGCAATTTAAATAACTCATACAAAAGTGAGTTTAATAGTGGATTTAAAAATGCTATTGTGGATTTGAATGTTTTAGCTGGTGTGTTTTCTGAAGCTGTCAAATGTTTACAGTGTGGAGCAACAGGGCTTAACCTTTCCTGTGAAGAAAATTGTTCTGGTGGAGCTGTTGAACTTGATATAATCTGTGATATTTGCAGTTATAGCTACAACTTTTGTTCCTCCAAGAAGTGCAAAGCTGAAATTGGGAAACCCAGCACCTACGAAGTAAACACCAGGCTTATTTATGCAATGAGATGCATAGGGAAAGGTGCAGAAGCTGCACGAATGTTTTGCGGAATCATGAACTTACCACCCCCACCGACAAAGTTCTCAAAGTACAATAAATGCTGTTAGGTGCAACTAAGGATGTGTGTGATGCAACGATGAAAGATGCCGTAAAAGAAGCTGTACAAGAAAACCAAAATATTAGAGACATTCCTGTGGCGGTTGATGGAACATGGCAAAAGAGAGGATATTCCTCCATGAATGGTGTTGTGACAGTTACGAGTGTGGACACAGGAAAGGTAATTGACACTGAGATATTATCTAAACATTGTGTTTGCAAAGATAAAAAAGAAACATGGACCGGTCTGCAAGAAGAACTTCAACGGGTATAGTGGAAGAATGGAAGTCGATGGAGCTCTATCGATATTTCAGCGCTCTGTTCAACGCTATGATGTGCGTTACACGAAATATTTAGGAGATGGCGACTCCAAAGCTTTCGATAACATTGTGAAGAATAAAGTATACGGTGATAATTGTACGATCACAAAACTTGAGTGTATAGGCCATGTTATGAAACGGATGGGATCTCGTCTCCGACGTTTCAAAGCAAAGATGAGAGGCCAAAAATTGTCAGATGGCAAGGCATTATGTGGAAAAAATAGATTAACGGAAGCATCTATTGACCAATTACAAACATATTATGGTCTTGCCATTCGAAGAAATTTATCAAGTGTGAAGGATATGCGACAAGGTATATGGGCAATATTTCTTCACAAAATATCAACGGATGAAAATCCACAACATGGATTTTGTCCATCAGGTCCTGACACGTGGTGCCGTTATAAGAAGGCACAATTAGAAAATAAAGTTTACCACCACAAACATAAACTTCCAGTTGCTGTTGTGGAAGCCATTAGGCCTATTTTTAGGGATCTTTCTGATCCAGAGCTATTGAAAACATGCTTACACGGAAACACGCAGAATCCAAATGAAAGCATTAATAATGTTATTTGGTCTCGTGTCCCTAAAAAGACATTCGTGCACTTAAAAACACTTTCTTTTGGTACGTATGATGCTATTGCATCCTTTAATAAAGGGAATAAAACTAAGTTGGATATTTTGAAAAAAATAAACATAGAGCCTGGATATTATGCGACATGCTGCATGGAACGCCTCGACAAAGAGAGGATTACAAGGGCAAGATATGCCAATTTGCAAAAAACTAAGGAGGTCAGAAAGGTAAAAAGACTTAAAAGAATTATACAAGAGGGTGAATTTTCAAAAAATGCTGAAAACTTGGAATATGGAGCTGGAATGTTTTGATAAGGTGAGTTTTTTTTATAAAAATGTGTTTTTCTCAAAATGTCATTTTTGAAGGTTCGATGTACCTTTTCTCAGAAAGTATATATCTTATGTGTAAACATAATTTATATGACACATTCTTTGTATGTTCTAGTATTTACTGGAATGAGCTTTTAGCAAAATTTTGTATATATTTTTTTATACATTTTTTTTGTCAAAAAATTTTGTTTTCTCGAAATAAATCAAATAAATTTTTTTAAAAAAAAACTAATAAAAGTTTTTAAAAAAAGCTCATTTCAGTATAATACTAAATCTATGCTTAACTTGTAAAAAAAATTTGGGTGTTGTATTTACAACAGATTCTTAGAAAAGGAACATTGAAAAAGGGCTTTTTAACATTATCAGTATAGGAGGTTCCGATACCCCTTAACCTTCCCATCATGAAAGATGGGTGGATAGAACAATGTAGCAGGATCCTATGAGGTTATAGAGCAAACAACAGACGCTGGAGCTCCAACATGGAGACTTTTCACTTGACAGGACGGCAAAGAGGGGGACAAGTGACTCGTGAAAACTATCAAATGCTTCACGTAGGAAGGTTTCTGAACAACGGAACCGAAATAGGGTTCCACAAGAATCATAAAGTTCACAGATGAAATGGAGTGTTTGACTTGATAAGGGGAATTAATTTCCCAATTGGCTATCACTGCCACTGATTCTTGAGCTGAAAAACAATAATCCAAAAAATAGGTCAAGATGAGGGGAAGGCGTCCCAAATTTCCGTACACAACAGTAACTTCTTTGGAACGGCACTGATGAAAGAGTTGCACAGCTTTACTCAACTGCGTCTTGGGGTGCATTTGAAGGGAATTGAATTCACCACGTAGTCTGTCAGCTCCTTCTCTCAAGAGATCCCGTAAGTAATCCTTTTCCCCTGGTTCAACTCCTCAAATGAAGGAGGTAAATTGAATCGAACTGATTTGAAAAAAGTCATCTTGACTGATGCATGAGCTAGCTTTCTAAAGCTTGCTTGCTCCAGTTTTAAACCATTTAATATATTTAAAAAAATTTTTTTTTAATAAATAAATATTTTATGCTGTTTCTTCCTTCCTTCTCTTTTTGGTTGAACCATTATCAACATTACTTGTTGAAGGGTCCACAGTATTGTTTGAGACTGCAATTTGATTTTTCAAAATTTCCACTAAACGGTTAAAATGTTCCCAAGATGTATTGTCCCAATACACATCTGAACATGCTTTCATCACATTGTCTGGTAAGGTAACGTCCGGTCCCTTTGGCAATTCCAATCCTACAGATTTTTTCAGTATATTACTCATTACTTGATACACACAATGCATGAATTTTTAATCGACATCCGATTCGTAATTTTGCAATTCTTTGTATACTTTTGGTACGGCACAAACATGTGTCCGCTTGACCACATCATCCTCTTCTCGGTCATAACGTCCTTGCTCACCCGACAGGCTATATTTTAAATTCTCGATGTATTTTTTATATTCAAACTGAGGCTCATTATTTAATTTAGGTCCTATGAAGCCGTCAATGGCCAAAAGAGTACTGATAGTGTGGGCTTGACCACTCTTAACCATGCTCTGAATCAACCTGTTTAATCGTTCATTTTTGACAAAATCTTGAGCCAAAATGATTTCATCGTGCTTATTGGTGCAACGAAGGATGACCATGGCTACTTCTGGATCCATTGGGGTATGAGTGTTTATCAACTGATTGAGCCGTTGAAAAGTAAGGTCCAGCTTGGTCATTAAATCGTTCAATATACGATATTGCAATGTATGAATATTGACTAAATCATTTTTGCCAGATTGAAAAATTTCAAGGAGCAAAGAGTCAGCAATCTGATTTAAAAGTACAGTACTCGCCATGGCTCTAAAAATGGATGTACTTTAACTTTGTTATTCTACCAAGAGAGTTGAAACATCTGCAGCTGTGCGAGGCATATAAAACACACACAAATAAAAAAAATTTTAATAATTATTATTCCTCTTCATTCGGTTCAAACACAACAGCGGCAATTTCTGTCAGATTCTTTTCAATGTTTGGATCAGACACCATAAACAATTTTAAAGAATTAATAGTCCACGGTATGGGATACTGGGCATCAAATGCCTCTGCTTGCTTCACCAATTTACTGATAATACCATACAAACGTCTGGCTTTTGAAAAGGCACCCTTTTTCACTTGAGCCGTTTTGAAGTCCATACTGCATGCAACATGTCCCATGGTAATATTAAAAATGCCAATTGATCTGCATGATGATCAAAGAGTATATTGGGAAACAGCTGATGAGATACCATATCCACCAAATCCATTGGAACCTGAATTTTCTCCTTTACCAATTTTTCCAACTGACCATATTTTGCAAAATTTTCCGATAGGCAATCTATTCCTTCTCCCTTTTGAATGGAACGCATCACATAATACAAATCTGTATTTCGCTTGTATGTAACATCCGATTTTATACCACGCAAAATTTGCTGCACAAAGGCACATGATTCATATTCTTTCCAGAAAAACTTACCTCGACAGATACGAGCCATTAAATCCAGAGCCCAATTGGCCACCATTCCAATATCTGAACAGCAGGCATAACAACCTACCAATACGTGAAATATATCAAATGGAATACAATAACGACTAAACATTTTACGAATAGCCATCAATCGTTGCAACTGATTCAGCAACTGTTTAATGAGACTGGATTATTCCTCTTCGGGTGGTAGAGGGGTCCAATCTTCCCGACATGCTTTTACATAGGGAATCAATTTTTGAAAATAAAAGTCAAATTTATTATCTTGAAATTCTTTAGACTCCATGGCCTGATGCAAATTTTGTATCAAATGATTCAACACCATCTTTTCGCTATCTTTTAGTTGTTCTTGGGGTTTGGCGTGAGTAATAGCATTCATGTAATCTGTCAAAAAGTGTTGCATTTCCACCGTTGGTGTTTCAATTGTAGCATTTTGAGTGAAAGGAGCGTTTAAGGCTTTCAAAATTTTGACAATGGCGTATAGTCTGCGAATAGGGTGATGATCCACGCGTTTGGGCAAGTTGCCCTCCACAGAAACCAAGGCAAAAAGAACTGGCACCTGTTCATCTCCAGTCAGGACATGATATATTTGCGCCAAATGACAGGCACCTAGCAAATCAGCATTGGCCGCCTCCCGAATAAAATGGTACGTACAAATTGGGAACTGGCATCTGTTGACACGTTTCACATCTTATGGCAGGTGGTTAATTGGAAAGGGCTACAATACTCATGCGGTCAGGATCATGACATAGGGGAGGGCGAATCAGTTTCAGAAAATTCATGGTCTTGTTTTCTTTTCACAAATTCGCTTTTTTTAGTATGACATTTGACACAATTCCCCTGCATCATGAGGTGATTCTTTTTCGAGACAACTGCTACAGTGTTTTGAGTTTCGGTACGAATTCGACATTCTAGACAGTATAACCCTGTGGTTTCCATCGTCTCTTGATTGTTGTAAAAAAAACAAGCATGGAGTTTCGACATGCTATATATCGTTTGTATGATGAAGAGCATATATCGGGACGAACAATTGCTCAAATGTTGGGTTTATCCCCTTCTACCGTGCATTATTGGATTACACGACGTGGAGAATCGGCCACGACCAAGTCGGGTCGACCTCGAGTTATCAATGTCAACATGGACCAAAATTTGTATGAGGCTTCTCAGAAAGATTCTTTTTTAAGGGGGTCACTTCACGCAGCATTTTCCCTATCTCCATAATGTTAAAAATGACCAAGTGTAAGGAACATTTTTGAAAAACTGACCAGTTTCACAGTCATGAATTTTTTTTGTACATTTATTGCACTGTTTTCTTTATTTTAATGGGAGCTTTTTTAAAAATTTTGATTAGTTTTTTTTAAAAAAAATCATATGTGGAGTAACACGTCAAAAATTTTAAAACGCTGGAAATTCTTGTACATTTCAATCCATAACTTTTTTTTTGAATAATTTTTTTGACAAAAGCTCTCATTAAAATATTTATTTGTATAATATTAATATATGTGCAAAATTTCAAAACTATTAAATGAGTAGTTTTTTCAAAAATGTTCCTTTTGTGTTGAAATTTACACTTTTGAGAAATAGTGATTTAAAGTAAAAACTTACCTTTAACTAATACATTCCAGAGCCATAACTTGGGTTGCTTGGATCATCTGCAAGATCATCCTCTTGTCTGTATTTTAACAGTCTGTTTTTAATTCTAGCTTGTTTGGTTCTTTGTGAAATTGCATATTCCGCTTTCCTTATATGTGCATGATCTGTCCCTATCTCCGCAATGTTAAAAATGATCAAGCGTAAGGAACATTTTTTGAAAAATTGACCACTTGTACAATTCTGAATTTTTTTGTACATTTATTGCACTGTTTTCTTTATTTTAATGGGAGCTTTTTTTAATAATTTTGATTAGTTTTTTTTTTTAAAAAAATCATATGTGGAGTAACACGTCAAAAATTTTAAAACGCTGGAAATTCTTGTACATTTCAATCCATAAATTTTTTTTTGAATAATTTTATTGACAAAATCTCTTATTAAATTATTCATTTGTATGATATCAATATATGTGCAAAATTTCAAAACTATTAAATGAGTAGTTTTTTCAAAAATGTTCCTTTTGTGTTGAAATTTACACTTTTGAGAAATAGTAATTTAAAGTAAAAACATCATACATTTAATTAATACATACCAGAACCATAACTTGATTGCTCAGATCATCTGCAAGATCATCCTCTTGTCTGCATTTCAGTTGTCTGTTTTTGATTCTAGCTTCTTTGGTTCTTCGTGAAATTGCCTTTTCCGCTTTCCTTATGCGTGCATGATCTGCTTCTTGCAATGCTCGACATGTATAAAATCCAGGTTGAATATTTAATAAATCTAAAACTTTTAATTTGGTAATTAAGCCTTGATTATATATAGATATAGATTCATATACCCCGGTTTTTAAAGTTCCCAATTGTACAAAAACAGTTTTTGGAATTATGGACCATATAACACTATTTAAGCTCTCATTACAATTTTGTGTCTTACCGTGCAAACATCTAGACAGAAGTTCAGGGCTTGAAAGATCTCTAAATACTTTTTTTATGCAATGCATAATTGCAATTGGTAAATTATGTTTATGTTTATATGTATCACCTTTCAGTTTGGACCTATTATATCCACACCACGAATCATCTCCCAAGGGGCATAAACCATGTTGTGGATTCAAATCTGTTGAGATTTTATGAAAAAATATAGCCCAAATAGCTTGTTTCATGGCTGACAAATTTCCCGAGTTGTTTCGAATTGCCAACCCATAGTATCTTTGCAATTTGTCTATTTCTGCATCAGTCAATCTATTACGGCCTCCTAGAGATTCTTTGTCCTCGAGCTTTTTGCCTTTTAATTTTAATTTTAATGCCCTGAGTCGTGTACCCATCCTTTTCTCAACATGACCCACACATTCTAATTTTTCAATGTTGACATCTTTATAAGGTTTAGATTCTAAAACTGCTTTGTACGCTTTAGAATCCCCATCACCCAAATACTGCGTATATCTCAAATTGTGTAGTACCTCTGAGCGATTGAAGATACGAAGTGCACCTTCAACTTCCATTCCCCCACTATTTCCAAAGTAATTTGCCGAACACTCATCACTATGTAAGTTGCCGTTAAAATGACATGAGCATTTCCTCGATAATATTTCGGCATCAATAACTTTCCCAGTGTCCACACTAACTGCCGTAACAACACCATTGAGAGAAGTATGGCCCCTTTTTTGCCACGTACCATCTATAGCCACAGGAACATTTGGGTTACCATTATTAAATGATAGTGTTTCGGCAGCAGCTAATGCCATAGACACTTTTGCTACTTTTTCTGTCGCATTATTTAATGCATGCAAAGACTCGTAAAACCGCTTTGGTGGAGGTGGCAAATTCATAACTCCACAAAATACTTTCGCAGCTGCTTCTCCTTTTCCAACTGACCTCATAGCATAAGCAAGTCTAGTATTCACTTCATACACTTTTGTATCTTTTTTATTAACCACAGTGTTAGTAAACCTGGTATTGAGAAGTGGTTGAATAAGACCACAAAATTCACAACATATTAACAATTCTGTAGCCAAACCCTGAATTTGGCGACCAAACTTAATGTCAATACCTTGTTTTTTACATTTTACACATAATACATGTTGTTTCAAAACACTAGAAAACAGAGGAATGTCAATTATTTCACAAAAGTTTTCAGATGAATCTAAAAAGGAAACATACTCATCATTAAACTTACCTAATTTTGATTTTGATGATGAATTCTTAATATACATACTTGCAGGTTGTTCTTTATTCAAATTCTCAGAAGCTGAAGAATCTTTATAATTTGCACCAAATTTTCTTCTTTTAAAAGTTTTGTTGCAAAACCGAGGCATATTTATCAGATATTTTGAATTTTTATCTGATGAAAACTGAAAAGAAATTTGTTATATTCAACGAAAAAAAGCAGCACGTGAGTTACCCAGAAGTAAACAAACAGCTACAATTATTCACTTCACTTCTTTCCTAGTTGATTTGCCGATCAAAATAAATACTTTTAATCAATTTAAGTTATTTGACGAGGCTGAAAAGTAGCATGTGTCTTTTGTTTTGATTTGAAAGGGGCGTGGCAATCAGCTGTTTTGGGATTTGACAGACGTAAACAACTTTTTAAAAAAATATTAAAAATACTTCTAATTCAGCTAGAACAAAAATATAAACTGTATCAGAAAGAGAAACGGTTGAATTTTATTTTTCAATCGAAATTGAAAAATCGATTTTGGCATCGATTTTCGTGAAGTGACCCCCTTAAGTGCTGTGGATTTACAAAAGGAATTGACTCCCTCGTGTAGTGTGGATACGGTCCGAAATCGTTTAAAACAAAAATGATTAAAATGTCGTACTCCAGCCCGTAAGCCCTTTTTAACCCAATTCCATCGTCAATCGCGTTTTGTGTATGCCCATTCTAAATTGCATTGGTCCGTAACCGAATGGCATCGGGTCGTCTTTGCCGACGAAAAGATGTTTCGATCCTCCAGTCGAGGAGCTTTGAGAGTCTACAGACCCGTTCAGAGAAGTGACCGATTTGAAGAACAATACCTAGTGCATTCTTCCAATCCCACTGAAGGTCATCCCAGATTCCCTCTGTGTGTATGGAGGGGTTTTGGAGAGAATGGTAAAATTCGGATAATACATCGAGTAGAACAAAACACGATGAATTCCGACTACTATATTAAACATATCCTTTCCTTTATAGAAACTCAATTGTGTGAGGACAATGAGGAGAACCCAAATGAACAGATTTTTATGCAAGACTTATCTTCAATTCATACGAGTAAGCAGACAAGAAAATGGTTGCAAGAACGCAATGTCAATGTCATGCACGATTGGCCTCCCAAAGGACCGGACATGAATCCAGTGGGAAATGTATGGGCTGAAATGGTCCGTCGTTTAGAGATACACAGGCGTCACGTTGGGGTACGGAATCGAGATCAGTTGTGGGAAGATATATTGCACGTCTTTTATGAAATACCCGATGAAAATTTTGAAAATTTAGATTGTTCCATGCCCCGACGTGTCAGAACTGTCGCCAGCAAGCACGGAGGATGGGCAAAATAGTGAGAAGGTATCGATTCGGTATTCAAACAACTCCTCATCCTGTTCGGTAAAATATTTCCAAGTGCATGGGTTGGATTGAGCACATTTTAAACACATGTGCTTTAAATGAGGCCACTCTTGGACTTTTATAAAGTATAAATCTTTGGTAGAATCATAATGAGTTTGTTCTAAATGGGGAATAAAAGAACGTAAAGTATCCACTCATTTTCGTCCGGCAATGACAAATATATCCTCTTCATAAAATTGTAAAATACGAGCATATTTCTCCATAGTAATGGTTTGGAGAGCATGAGCTTTTCCCACAATGGATTCCATCTAACGACGGAAATACATGGTAGTCTTGTTTGAAGACATTTTGAAATAAAATAGTAAAATATGTTGAACTGAGTCGACCTTATAAACTTAGTCGACCCCTTACTATATCACCCTTAAGGTTGTGAAGGTCCCTTGGGACCTCACTTTGAGAACGAGAATAATTTTGAGTCACAAAAGAACCAGTAGCCATTTTTATAAATAACTTTCTTTATTTGGTTATCTTTCCCAAATAGAATCAAAGACTTATTAACAATTATTTCTACTAATATTATGAGGTTTTAAAGATAATATCCTTTAAATTAACTTAATTAATTAATGATCTAATTAATTAATTTATTAAATAACGATCACGCAGAAATTACCACGATAAGAGATCCCAGAATTATATTTAATAATGTTCTTATTGAACATTTAACTTTAATCTCACTCTTAAAACTTTAATGAGACTTTAAATACAATTCCATATTTACCGCTCAGAATCTCAATTCTTCATGAGATTAAATTATCTCCAACAATAAAACTTCAATTCAAATTCATTATAACTTTATGTTTCAATATCTATCTCCTACTGCTCTAACTTTACTATTTCGTTTGACTTAAATACTGAATCTAATCTGCATAACAAGGAATCCTGTCCGCTTTTTGGAGTTGATTGGAAATAGGTAGGGAATTAAATTTCCCTAAAAAGGTCGACTCAGAAGGTTAGTGATAAAGTTCCGTATAGATTCGTCACAAGGTATCCGACTAGGTTAAAAAAGTGTTTTTTGTCAAAAAAGTCGAATTTTTTTTATGATTGTGAAATCAAGCCCCAGCCTTTAAGATTCCAAAACAGTCTTTATTTTTATTTTACGTAAATTAGAACTCTAACTATAGCAATTTAAATAAGTCATAGTAGTTAAAAACGAAACCGGAAGTAATAAAATCTGGACCGGAAGTGAGCGACATATGCAGTGTTTAATTATTACTTCCCTAAAATAAAGTTTCAAAAACCTAATTTTAATTATCTGCTTACTAAGCCAGAGTTTGCTAATAATTATTTCAAATAATTTTGTTGCAAACGATTGGCAATGGCATTTTAAGACTATCGCTATTCCGTGTTTGTTTACATTCGACGTTAGATTTACCACGCCTATTTTAATTCTTTTTTTCTCTATTTTGCTTTATTTTTAGAATTTAAATTATTTTAATTTAATCTTTAATATATTTTACCTGAAATAATGGGTAAATGTCGTTCATATCGTCTCCGTAAAAGAAAGTTTCATGGAAACCAAAATACAAGCACTGAAACTGATTCATCTAATGAAGAAATTATGACCGCCAGTTCACTGAAGCTGCAGCACTGTAATGAGGTAAATAATGATGTAAGTAACATTTCAGAAAATTTAACTGAAAACAGATTAATTGATCTGGAAATTTTAATTGGTATTTTTTCCTTATTGTGTTTCCCAACAAAAACGTGTACAGCAGGAAGCCTTTATCTTGTAGAAGATTCAAGGTTTGGATTATCTTCAAACTTTTCTTTGCACTGCAAAATTGCAGTTTCATATCGGCATTTTTTGCACTTCTAAAAAGTTAAACAAAACGAATGAACTCAATACTCGTTTTGTTTATGGATTAAGATTGATTGGTAGAGGTGTTACAGCAGGAAGAAAACTGTGCTGTTTTGAATCTACCTCCCTTTCTCTCAAAGCTTGCATTCCGCCAACAAGAAAAAAAACTCCTCAGTGCTGCTATTTCCATTGGAGAAAAAATAATGAATGACGCAGTAAAAGGTATTAGGCAATTAAAAAAATCTGTACATGGTACTGTAAATTATCGTGTTCCGATGGATGGTACCTGGCAGCGTCGTGGTTTTTCTTCGCTAAATGGTGTGTGTTAGTGCAATATCTGTTGATACTGGGAAAATTATTGACTTTGAAACTTTATCTCAGTTTTGTAGAAAATGTAATTCAAAGACGGAACAACAAAATGTGAAATTTCAGTGTAATCATCATAAGGGATCTTTATCCAGCATGGAACCGGTTGGGGCTTATCGTATTTTTGAGAGGTCGGAAGATCATAGAATGTTACGATACACTGACTATTATGGGGATGGGGATTCCAAAGCTTTTGATGCCGTGAAGGACATTAGCTAGAATGTATAGGGCATATTCAAAAAAGAGTTGGAACAAGGCTTCGAAAATTGAAAAGCAGACATAAAGGACTCCGGGAAAAAGGTAAATTAACTGATGGTTTAATTAATAAGTTACAAAATTACTATGGGATTGCTATTCGAAGCAATATTGGGAATTTGGACAAAATGCAGTCTGCTGTTATTGCTGCCTTCTTTCATTGTTGCTCATCAAAACATCAGACAAAACAAGGACAGTGCAATGTCGGAGATGAAAGTTGGTGTAAATTTCAACGGGCTAAAGCTTCAAATATTGTGTACCAGGATAAATCTTTGGGCCTGCCACAAAATATTGTTAACACGATAAAGCCTGTTTTGTGTGACAGAAATCTTTCAAAAAATGTTTACACGGAAAAACTCAAAATCCGAACGAAAGTTTTAATGCAATTTTGTGGCAGATATTACCAAAAGAAGTTTTCGTTGAGCATCAAACATTGCGTTTAGGAGCATATATTGCTGTTGTGCAGTTTAATAATGGCTTTCAGGGATTTATATCCATATTAAATGAAATGGGTATTGTTTCGGGGTATTATACTATACGGGGATAAAAAATCTTCGATAATGAGTGCATTGCAGACTCAAAACGTCACTCACTGCCAACAGTAAAAACCTGCAGAAGAAAACTTAGGGCAATTCGAAAAAAAAGAAATATAAAAATTGAGGAAGAAGAAGGAATTACCTATAAAACTGGAGAATTTTAAGTTGTTTTTTTAATATTTACTTTATGTAACTTATAAGTATATTTTCTAAATGTGTTTTTTGAAAAATGAAATTTTCACGATAATTTTTGCACGAAAACAGGGATATCTCCAGAACAATTACATAAAATTCAATGAAATTTGCAACACTTATGTTATAAGCCCTTGAGAGTGTAGCAAACCGCAGTTTTTAAGATACTTACACTTAAAAACATTTTATAGTCCATTTTAGCATAGAATAAAGAGTAATTTTGACGAAAAATGATTAACGTGAAGTTCGAATGCTTATTAAATATTTATTTTTGAAAATATTTTTTAACCTGGGGTTTGTGACAATTCAGTTGGATAAATAAATATATGAATGCAATTAAAATCACATTATGTCCAATATATTTTTTACGCTGTTTTTCCTGAAATTGAAAAAAATTTTTTATTAAAATAATTTTTTTTTCAGAAACAGAAGTGATACATGGTATTTATTTCATAATTATAACTCTTTAAGCCTATTTATGTTCTTTAAAATAATAAAATTCTTCTGATAATCAATTTTGGAAAAATTGGTCTTCAAACCTAGTCGGCTGCCTTAAAAAAAGAAACTTTTTTTTTATAAAACTTTACTTTACTTTTCAGCTTTTTTACTAGCCATAGTAATGCAGTACTGGGCAATTTCCAAGTCCCTCTCATTAAAACCATAAAAAGGTACATTTTTATAACGAAAAAAATCATCCTTTTCAATCTCTTCTACCACATTAAATTTTACTCGCTAGGCGCGTTGAAAGCAGTTATTGTACTTTTCAAACGTATCAAAGGCTTCCTTTTCAAATATTCTTCCGCGATTTAACATGCGTTCATATCCCGTTTTTACGGCTTGCTCGTTCATCTGAATTTTATTCCCATAATCCAGAATAAGGACTGAAACCACACCCAAATGCTTCAATCGTCTTTTGTAGTAGTTGAGCATTGGTTCACAATTCATCCCTTGACTGGCAAACTGAATACATGATATAATGGGACTTCGACTCTTGATAATAGTCCAGTAGGATCCCCCCCCCAACTTGCTGGCCACATTATCCAAACTAGCAGCAAAGTTTTCTAATACTAAATAACAGCGAAGCAACTGCTTAAACTCATTATTGCCTTCTCCATATTCATTGGCATCTCCATAAAAGAACGATGGATCAGATTCCACCAGTTGAATGCAATCATCCACACAAGGTTTGTCGATTTGTTTGGCAAAAAAGGATTTGCCAATTCCTACATGGGACACTTGAATTTCTACCAGAATTTTAACCATGTTGATTAGAGGGTATCTATGTGCTCTAAACAAGCTTGTCTGTAAGTTACAGTTATTATCACGATACACACATACACACAGGAAAATAAAAACTTTTTTTTCCCTCAAAAATCTTCATCCAGTTTAAAAGAACGATTTTCTTTGTTGAACATGACTCCACATTTCTGGTATTCTCCAACACGTTTTTCAAAAAAACTGGTTTTTCCTTCCAAACTAATACATTCCATAAAATCAAAAGGGTTTTCCACGTTATAAATTTTATCACATCCCAGTTCCCACAATAATCGGTCCGCCACAAATTCAATATATTGCTTCCTTAATGTACAATTCATGCCAATCAAGGACACTGGTAATGCCTCTGTTAAAAATTCTTGCTCAATCCTTACGGCGTCTGACACAATTTGTATAATTTCCTGTTTACATGGTTTGTTTTTCACATAATGATTGAACAAGTGACAGACAAAATCACTGTGTAGTCCGTCATCTCGACTAATCAACTCGTTTCTAAACGTTAATCCAGGCATTAATCCCCGTTTCTTTAACCAAAAAATGGCCGCAAAAGAACCCGAGAAAAAGATTCCTTCCACAGCGTCAAAGGCCATCAAAATCGTTTTGCAAAAGATGGATTTTGTATCCAATTTAATGCCCATTCTGCCTTTTTCTTAACGCAGGAAAGGGTTTCAAAAGCGTTAAACAATTTATTTTTTTCTTGATGATCTCGAATGAGGGTCTCAATGAACAAGCTGTACATTTCTGAATGTATATTTTCAATGGCAATCTGAAAGCCATAAAAACAACGAGCTTTGGTCACTTTGACTTCGTGAGCAAAGCGTTCCACTAAATTTTCTATTACAATACCATCACTGGCGGCAAAAAATGCCAGAACATGGGAAAGAAAATGCCGTTCATCGGGGGTTAATCTTTCCCAATCTCCCACATCTTTGGACAAATCTACTTCTTCTGCCGTCCAGAAGGAAGCAACAGCCTTTTTGTACAAGAGCCACAAATCTAAATGTTGAAGGGGAAATGTGACAAATCGGTTAGGATCATCCTGGAGTAAAATCGCTTGAGTACTCATTGTGCATCAATCTAGATTTTTATTTGATGCAACTCTAGCTATGGTCAGCAATTTAAAGCAACATAATAAAAAATATTTTTTTTATTTTTTTATAAATGTTATTTATTTTACTTTTTATTATTCATCAAGCGTGCCAGCTGTTCGTTGGCTACAAATGTCCAATCTTAACCCTGCCATTCCTGTACATAGATATTGCCCAATTCTTGCAACAAAGCCTGCGTTACATTTCGAACGTCTTTGTAATAATTGGCATTTCGATGTAAAAATCCGTCCGCTGACCTCTTTGCAAGGTGCACTTGTAAGGTTATTTCATCTTCCATCATTTCCAAGTTATTCATGTACAACTGCAACAGCGTTAGAAACACAACACATCCCGAGTCAGTTTCAGTCAAACTGGATACTTGAGGTTGAGACTCAAACCACTGATACATTGCACGTACGCTTATGAATACAGGCTACACGTCATATGGCTTTGACGTGTAGCCTGTATTCTTGGCGTACAAATTTCTGATACAATATCGACGACAGGTACAATTTCAAATGTTTTGCTTCAAATCCATCAAATCCATCGACTGCCAACAGTCGGTAAATATCTCGTTCTTTAACATCGTGAACCATTGTGTTGCGTCGTAGCCATCAGTCTCATTTTTCACTCGTGAGCAAGGTTGGCTCTGGGTAGCTCCACCTACATCCTGTCTGAAAAGTATAAAAGCGAGATTTGTTTCGACACTTTTCATCAGTCAGCACAATGAACCCGATTGATGCCTTCCCCAACCACATTTCTACCACTGTGGTGCCCATTACACTGCCCGAGAAACCCGATGCGTTGGAATATGCAGCTCGGCAGGACCAAGTCGGAGCTAGAATCATCTACCAAGAGCCCATTACGAAACGTGTGTTTGGCCTGTTTTGTAAAGACCATTGCCATAAAAAAAGACTCTTTTGAACAATTTCAAGCGTGCTGTGATGGAGGCAAAGCATGTCAACGAGTTAAGACACAACGAAGTGATGTGGGAAAAAACATCGAATGGCCCCGGATCGACCGCTCAAAAATACTGACAAGAGGATGGTTTACATTTATGGTAACATGTTTTTTGCCAAAAAAGACTTTACCTTTAGCTTGCGAACGGTGAAATCTGGAGAGATTCGCTTCATTCAAACGACGCTTGTACCCATGTTGATATACGAAGTGTCAGCCTCCAGTCTCAAGTGCCGAGCCCAACCCAATGTGTTTAGGAGGAGTTTTTTGCCGTATGACCAAATGCTCTAACATAGAACGATCTTGGAGCCCCACACGGCGTATCCCATCTCGGCTGGAACAAACTACATTGTGCGGACGGTTCAAAAAACAGCATTTGGTCTGGACATCATCCCCTAATCTCTTCTCCCCCAGTTCATTCAGAAGGAATTTCACTTAGGAGATTTCTGGAAAATGAAAAAGTTTGATCAAACGCCGTACAAGCTAACTCTAACTACCCCGGCTCATCTACCAGCCGAAAAACGACCTTTGGATGAAAAGTCCACGCCTTTCTCCAAGAGATGATCAAAAGTGCGCATCACTCCCATCAATAGATTTGTGCCCAGACGCCCTCAACCTGAGCTACCGATTGCAGAGCCACCTGTCACAGCACCTATAGAGATTCCAGAGCCTATGTAGATTCCAGAGCCACCTGTCCCAGAACCACCTGTGCAGATTTTACAACCACCTGTCCCACAGCCTGTGCAGATTCACGAGCTCGACAATTTGGAGCCAACCCTTACGGATGCTGCTTCGCTCGACCAGCTCATGTCATTCGCATTTGGAGAGGAACTAGCACCCCCAGCCTATACCCAAAAACCCCAGCTGCTTTCCATTGTACCATCTATTTTTGATGGAAACAATGATCTCATCTCATTCCTGGATGAATTTGAAAGAAAATTGGGTATGGAGACCGTGGACTTGAGAACGCCCAGACTGAACCCTTGTGTAAAAAAATCTATTGGATTTAAAGCCATCCAACCCATGGATATGTCCTGTAACTGATTATTTTTTGCTGTAAATAAATAATTAACCTGAAAACGAATCTCATTTTTTTATCAGAATGGTTTCGGTACAAAACATGTTGGACCAGTATCGACATCACTTCACTATCGTATTTAGAAATCTGGGTCAATGGCCGAATCGAGTCACGTATTACGAGCCAGAGTATCCTTACACCATCCTTTTTGAACCCAACTTTTGCGCACTCGTTCCTCGTTCGTTTGGAAAAGCAGTCATTGTGTTTACGAGTCATTTGGATCTAACTTGGGATAAAGGATTAGGCTTAAAGTTCTTTCGAGGGGTCGCTCCCCGTCTCGCCGAGTTTGGGAGGCCTATCAGCCTAAAAATACGGATGCCTACATTTTGGATCTCACGCACGGCACGCGACTGGTGGAAGTGTACGTGACATGGTTGACTTGGTTGGATGATTGGAAAATGCATCGAGACGAGAACCTACCTTAGCGTATGGTGTGTCCCAAACTTTGGAAACGGGCTTTGGAAAAACATGTGGAACGCTCGTATCAGAAGTCTTTGGCCCATGGGATGCCATCTGACGCCACGCTCCTGGAACATATATAAGGGCCAGCAAGCAGAATCATTCTCTCTCAGCATCCCGTCGAGCCAACCCGCCTATTTGCTCATGCCAACGTGTTTCATCACCAGGGCAAACCAGTACCCATCGAACTCTCCAATGCCACGATTCCCAGAGATGGCAGTGATCCAAAGCGATGGGCATCACGGGGAATCATGCCGGGTTTACCTCCACGCCCAAAGAATTGCGATCCAACAGCCACGAGAATGAACGTCTTCGTCTGGTACACCACCCGTTAACCAAGAGTGTACCCGTGGAATACCTACTCCTTTTCGTGAAGGGCCTGTTGAGCAAGCTGAGCCGAGGAGGCCTCATGGTGGTCAGAGGAACGGAACAACAAAACATTTTCCAAGAGCTGGGAGTGTTTGCCATGTCCCTGGAGACGCTGCCCAAATTCAAAGTAATTTGCGACGGAATCTTTCAAAACTCCTTGCATGAGGATGTGCACGAGGACGTTTCGTACTGCACCATAGTAAAATCTTACCAATTTGCCAAATACCTGCAGCAGTTTCACAAGCTACAGGCGGAATAGAGCCATAAAGTTTCAGTTTTGTAAAAAAAATTGGACCGGAAAAAGGAGGATCAAGTCGAGTCGGCTAGGTCCCCCTTTTTTCAGGTCAAATATTATACCGAGATTGGAATGTTTGTACTGAATGGATTCCCCTGTATTGTGGCAGTGGACTCTTACAAAAAACTTTTTTCAAAGTATCACAATAGATGTCGTATGATATTTTTCTCATGCAGTGGGAACCGAATCACGAGACCCAGCAGAGTACAAAAGGCGAGCGTTCAGCATCCAGAGACATTCTCACTCTAAAAAAATATATCTCCTCTAGAGCCTTTTTTGCCCATACCAACGTGTTTCACCATGGTGGCAAACCTGTCCCCATCGAATTGCCGATTGCAAGCATTCCAGAGGATGACAAAGACCCAGAAGTGATTTGCCTCAAGGTGGACCACTCGAACCTCCTAACGACCCCCGAAGACAGCAGAGACAACCACTACATAAACGAACAGATCCACCTGAAAAACCCCTGCCTGGATCCGTGCCTCTCGAATAGCAGTCTTTCAGCGTCAGGGGTAAATGTTGTCACTTGGCCCAAGGAAACTGAGGCTTTATCGTCGTCAAAGGAGCTGATCAGAGAAATATTTTGAAACATTGGGATTTTTTACAATCAACTTGGAAACACTGCCCCAGTTCCGGGATTAGAATGACCGCACCCTGCCATACCACCTTCACGATGAGGTGCACGAGTATTCTCATATATTCGAGTGCACCATGGTAAATAATTACCGGTTTGCACGATACCTGCAGCCTTTTAACAAGCTGCAAGCATAATGTAAAAAAACAAACGACCCATCTAGTAGAGTGAAAAAAAGACAATTTTGCCGAAAAAAGGGTGATCGCGAGTCGACTCAGTCCCCTTTTTTCAAGACACACACTGTGCCAACGTTGGAAGACATCTTTTTTAAGACTTACGCTTCATGAGTTTCAATCTGCGTCAACCAATCGTTTCACGTGACCCCACTAGAGTATAAAAAGCCAGCAGCCAGTCAAATTTTTCATGGTGCATGCTAAATGTTCTTTGTTAAGACTGTCAGGATTTGAAATGATGTTTCATCTCAAATTCTGGCAGTCTTAACGGTAAATGTATTTACCCCAAATCTTCAAGTCCGAAAATTGAGGGATCGAGTCGCTCTCGTTCCCCCTTTTTTCGGGTTCATTAATACACCAAGATTGGAATGTATCTTTTTTAACATTATCTGTTAATAAGTGTTAATACGTGGCCCTCCAATCTTGGCGAAAGATTGATGGAAAAGGCTTGTTTACGTTTACGCCAAAAATGGAAAGAATTAGCTTGTTCCCTTTTTCTCACCCCTCAATTTCATTTGACATGCCAAGAATATCATTTAACCCCGCCACGACGCTTCATTTAACCTCGCCACGATGCTTCATTTGACCCCTGTTTCAATCCTGGGTGGAACGAAACATTTTCTCCCGGCCATAAAAATATGCTTTGTGAGACATTTGAAAAATTGGTTTCGTTCATACATGTTGACTGCTGCTTCAAACATGAATCGAGACCCTATATGCAACGTTGGGGCAAAAAAAAGGGTGAAAATGGACACTACAAAAAGAGCCGTTTGAAAAGAAATGTTGGGAATACGGGTGGTTTTCATTAGATGGTTTTTTCGTTTAAAATGACATGGTTTCAAAGGAGAGAGTGATTCGTATCAATTGAGATGGTTTTCACGATTCATTTGAAAAAAGTTCGTTTTCCGTTTTCCATCATTTTTTGAAAGGGTCACGGTGCTCAACTATTCTTTTGACCGATTGAAATAAGCGCCGAGATGGCATCTTTCTTTCAATCAGGCACCTTGCGATGGTACAGATTGACATAGAGGTTCATACTGAAGGTGCTGCCTTTGTATGGCTGACAGACTATGAGACAATGAGTGCCCTCCGTGAGCGTCGTATGATGTGAAAGTCTTCTCTACAATTGGTTTATCGAGGGCTTTTTTAACGTAGTAGCTGTTAAAGATAATGACTTAATGTCTAATGCTAACAGGATTTTGTTCTTATGCTAATAGATGGCACCTGTATCTCTCATTTGTATTTATAGTTTTCCTTCTCATATAAAATCAATCTAGCTCTTGCCACCAAGTATGCAGCTTGTATTCTGATTCGGCAAATATTTCGTAAATAATAAAACTTAACCCTCTAACCGGATAGCACGGAAAATTCCGTCAGTGTAAAGATTTTTCGAAAATGGACTGCACGGATTTTTCTGCCTTCAAGTAACGTTTTCAAAAGCGGGTTAGCCGCACTTTTCTGAAATCCTTTCCCCCTTTTAAGGTTTAACATCTTGAAAGATAATGAGGGACGGAGGAAGCAACACAGCAGGAGTTTTATGGCTCAAAGAGAACCCCGTGTTTTGACCCTGGGGCAATCGTAAAAAATCGGGGAGAAATTTCTTTAGAACCCAAGAAGTGTTTGTTTGCTAGCTTGTATTTTAAAAGTTTTCAAAAAACCCAACGCATAAGTAAAAATGTTACAATTCCCTTTTGGTTTCATATTAATTTGAAACTGTAACAAGTTGGGGCGTGTCAGTGCAATCTGCTATTTTATATAGTTAGACAAATTATCTTTTTTAAAAATATATTCTTTCGCTTCATTTTTCTTATCTTAATCAATGCTTTCAGTTTTTGAAACATGATTATTTCATTATAAGATGCCCCCAAAAATAATAAAACACCAAACACTTTAAAATTTGAAATCTTTTCAACTTTCCAACCACTAAAAATGAATAAATTTAAACTTCATCAAATAATTTGAAACAATTTCTAACACTTTGATAAAATTAATAATAAAAAAAACTAATTAAGATCTATTAATTTTTTTTTAGATTTCAAAGCCCAAGTGTTCAGGGAAGTTTACGTACAGTGTGACTAGTTATATATTGTTAAAATACACCGAATTATATTTGAATTTTAAGTGCTTGAACTTCAGTCTACATCAAAGACAACATGAATGAAGATTTTCCCACATTTTTTTTATAACTTGAATATTTGAATAAATGGTAATCAAAAATATACGGAAATGTTTACAGTAGACATTTATGCATATAAATAAACATAAAAATCAATTTTAAATTCAAGCTATTCAAAAACATTCGAATTATTCTTCAAAAATATCTATTTATACAAAATACCTCAACATTTATCTTTTTTAAAGGCTAACTGAATAAGTAATTAAAATCTGGATATTTTTTGAAATCTCGACCTTATAAAGCTAGAAATTTTATGTTAGAAATTCCATTTGAAATTACGAAAAAAAAATGCATCGCGCAGTTAAAAATTATTTACCATAAGTTTTAGCAATTGTTTGAGTATAATAAAAATTTCAAATTTTATTATATAGCTTCTTTGGTATCTCTTTTAATATATTTCGGCCGCGGTAGCCGAGTGGTATAGGTATCGGAACGTGGCTTGCTTTGTCACGAGTTCGAGCCCAGTACCACTAAAGACCCGCCGTGTAGGGCAGCGATGCACGTTAAATCTGTCCAGAGCTGAAACGTCCTCCCGTTGGTGTGGTGGGGTAGTTAGGAGAGGGGGGTGCCAGCTCAGGTGTCGTCCAGGTCACTTGACCATGGTTCAAAATTACGTGGTCCGTCGCCAAAAGCCCTCGTGTAGCTGAACAGTGCGACGTTAATATTCAATCATTCATTTAATATATTTCAAAGATTTCATACAATTTAGTTGGAAACCGCATGCTGAGAGCAAAAAATATACTAAAAAAATTGATGAATATACAATTACTATAAATTCTTACATAGAAGCAAAACTGAGAAGCTAAAGCGTAGGAATAAAAAATTTTGAGTATATCTGAAGTAGTTTTCGAAATATTTATTTTAAAGTTCAGAAAATTTGTGTGCGTTATGTTATACTTAATATTAATTAAATGGTTAAAATAATGTGTGTTAATATTAGTCATGTAATCGTTTGTGATGACACATTCATATACTAATAGAAATTATCATGGTCATTGATGCGAATGTCAAGAATTTTATGTAATTTTAAATTCAGACATTAAGATATTGATGTAGAAAATATAAAACGACCATCTAAAATACATGAAAAATGCAGTCTGCTATAAAATGATCTTGACAAACAAAATCCGGCATTTTCACTTACTATGGCAGAGCCGGCATAGTCAAGGGCGATCTTTAAAAACAGAGACAGAACCGCGGTTTTGATGGATGCCGCTCTAGCTTTTAAAGCTTCCAGGAAAAATTATAAATATATAAATTACAAATGCAAAAATAAATCTTGTAATTTTCCATACATTTTTATAACAACGAATTCTGGAATTGGCTTCCAATACATTGTTGTGTTTGACAATATCTAAGGTAACCAACCCTACAATAGATAGATTTGTACTACTTTTTCGTAACCGTATTCCTTTTAAAATTAATTCGTGCAGCCGAAATACACCTTTTGCACCCTTAAAAGTTTATGTTAACTATAACGGTTAATTTTAATTTATGCAACTTGTGAAATGTTCATAATTAACCATTTCCGTCTAAAAAGTTTACATGAAAAAAAAGTTTGGACTCCTTCATTCATTAGGGATTTCTATAAGATTCTAACAATAAATTTTATTTTTCACCGAATAGGATTGAGTGGTAGTGTATAGTGTTTCCACACCACAGGTCTTAGGTTCTATTAACGGGCTGCGCAAGGTCGACTCTGCCTTTCATCCCCACTACATTGGTTCGATAAATGAGTACCAAGCTTGCTTCGGGTCTTAAACACTGAAGGTCTCTGTTCAGACAGACCACCAAATCGGGACATCTGTTCATGCACCTCAGCGTCCAATGGTCACGTGTATTATGATGGGCCCAGTAGTTCCTTGCCCTCATGGATTGCTGTGCTTTTGAGTTTGATTCTTAAGTTTGAGGATTACCTCACTTTGGGGATACCCCTTAGATAAACATGTATTTCCACTCATTTGCAATTAAACATTTTTCTTTCAATTACGTTTATTTCAGAAGGAAGTTTGATTTTTCAAATGTATTTGCTTAATAACATGTATATTTGTGTATTATATTAAACATTTTATCAATCCAAAATTACATGTTTTTAGCTCCTCTAAAAGCTTTTAGGATTTTACGACTCATCTTACAATCCATATACGTTTTATAGTAGTGTATTTAAAAATGATAAAGACATTTCTACGACTGTGTGAGCTTTTATGCCTCGTTTATAAATATAAAAAATTGCATTCAGCTACAGTTTTTAAAATGTACTGAAATAAGTGGAGGAATTTTTGACTGCAGTAAGATATATTTATATTTCAGTTTCTTTACAATTTGAATAGAAGTTGTAAGCCATTTTGCGAATAGTTTGATGTTGAGTATAAACCCATAGGCTGTTTAACATTGTAAAGTGTTTTACTTTGATACCAGCACACACTAAAATAAGGCTCATTTGCAGTTATATGATCAGCTTCAGTGATATTTAAATTTTCAAAAATAGTCTACACAAACGAAAACATTCTTTCAAAACCGCCCACCCCACATCTCATACTATATCTTTCCTACAGCAGGAAATATTTGTGTATACTGAAAAATTTAATACAGGATACATTTTCAAGTGTTAAATTTGTTTTTTAAATTTGGTATGAATACATTGTGAAACTGTCTGTTAACTTCACTGAACAAAATTGTTTTAAGTGTACTGTTTTGAAAGACAAAATTAATTAGGGAGAACTTTTCTCACAATAGAATTTGTAATGACTGAATTGTGTGAAAATGTAGTTATCGATGTGTGACTTTTTTCCTTGTAATAAAAGAAACAGAAAGATAAGAAATTTAACTTGAGTAGAAAATGGTTAGAAGTAATGTTTTGCGCATTTGAAGTAGTATATCCCCCATTAAAATTAAAAATTATTGACTGAATGTGTGTTATGTACATCACAAATGCCGATGTAGAAAAAGAATTTTTTTTTTAATACAAGAAGTTTGAAAAAGAGAACACTAGGAAGGAAAATTTAAATTTTTTCCGAAAAATATTCAGTTAACATAAAAATATCTTTTATAGGATTTTAATTAAAATAAATTAAAAGTATTGAAATCCTTTTTTATGCTATTTTAAATTAAAAATATAGCTGAATAGAGAAAGATCGGTTTTATTTCATAAATATAATCATCGTATGTAATATTTATTGTGTTATTGTTTAAAAATGAGATAGGGCCTTTGCTCTTTTTACCTCATTACTTTTTTAAAAAACAGGAAAGTGAGCGTGTTTTCTTACTCTAATATTCAAAAATGAATACAGGATGCTTTTTTCTGGTTCAAATCGCAATACCGAAAAAATATATATATATTTTTTAATTTTTAAAAAATGACAGAAAAATAAATTTTTTTTGAAGAAAATATAATTATTTTTCAACTTCTAACATACTATTTATTTCATTTTTTTCCTCTTATTTTACCTTTCATTTCGTTTTTAATTTTACTGTTATTGAACATATAGGAGAAAGAAACACCCAATTCCACTACGCTTTCAAAGAAGATTGCCCAAGGCAACTTAACAGCTAGCTGTAAACGATTGATCTCTTGGTTCTTACTTTACAAAGGGACAGAACTGGGTCGTAAAATTGTCCCCGTTCGACCTCTCAAGTTCTAAAAGGGAGAAAGGAAAGAAGTCTGTTGCATTTTTGAAGGGAATTTGAAAATAAGAGTTAAACGCTTTCGGAATAACTTTTCAGGAGGAAGGTATCCAGTTAGACGGTTAAACAGGTTTTGGTACCAGAACAAGCTTAAACCACGCTTGAAGTATCAAAACTATGAGTCTTTTATGATAGAAAAGGCGGACAGAACTTAATGTCTTGGAAGCAATAAGTTGCGTGATCACGCCCTCACTTTGGAGTGATCGAGGAAGAAACTGAAGACAAGCGTTGTTGTTTAGCCTAGAGGTACTGATACAAATTATTTAAGAAACCTGCAAGTCTAAAAGTTCTAGAAAGGAAATAAGTACGGATTTCAGCCGTCGTATTAAGCCTTTGACCGGAGAAACAGATTGGCCGATGTGGAAACAAAAGATACGCGACCTACTTGACTACCACGAAAGAGCTATCGAGGTCATAGACAGCAAGCTGAAAAGGCCAGAATCCATAGATGCTGATGCACAAGAATATGTAAGGATAGCATAAAGAAAGCTTCGATTTTTACAGAAAAGCAAACAGTTATGCGAGATCAATGATCGCAAGTACTGTAACTGATGCTGTGTACCAGAAGATTATGGACAAAGATACAGCCTTTGTTTCTTGGGAAGCATTGAAGCAACTTCAAAAGATCAGCCGTTTAAAATTTGCACAGAGTTTTTTGCATTCAGCTAGGCTCCAGGAGAGATGTCTCGACCCACATTGCGAGGCTAAGAAGTCTTTGAAATGAGCTGAAAAATGGACTTGAGGCTAGAGAATAAAGTACATTGCCAGATTTTATGCTGTTCTGTAAAGTGTTACATATTTTGCCTTGTCAGTATGAAGACTTTAAATCCAGTAAGATATTGTTGTCTGGAGATGACAAGAAGTCATTTGAAGAATTGACACTGCAGCTGTGTATGTTCCCAAGAAATTTTACTAAAGTTGAAGACTGTAGCCAAAAAGCCAAGGAAGCCTTAATAGGTACAAAATCAAGAAGACGCAAACAAGAAGGCAAATATAAGTCCAAGTTAAGAAAGGAAGATAGCTGCAATTACCGTAAACGAAAAGGACATTGGGTAAAAGACTGCAGAAAGTGCATTTCAGATGGAAGACCATCAAAGAATAAAACATTGAGTGATACACAATCAAATACAGTATCAGCTAATATTGCATTAATGTC
This sequence comes from Trichonephila clavipes, assembly GCA_019973935.1. NCBI lineage: Eukaryota > Metazoa > Arthropoda > Arachnida > Araneae > Nephilidae > Trichonephila > Trichonephila clavipes. The sequence continues at coordinate 60,210 of BMAU01020669.1, read as the reverse complement.
TATATCAGAGGAAGTGTCAGTACATCATATTGGATTGACAATGGAGCTACTAGGCATGTTACAAACTGCTACACATATTTTGTTGACTTCATAAAATTTTTTAGTCCCTGTGGCATTAAAGTTGCAGGAAATGAAACATTAGCTGCCCTTGGGAAAGGCACAGTAAAAGTAAAATTGACCATTAATGGAAAATGCCATACAGTTGTTCTAAAAGATGTTTGGTATGTTCTCCGAAGATTAATAGAAATTTATTCTCTGTACTTGCCACTCGAGACAGAAATCAAAATAGTGAATTTGTGTCGACTCCTCCTGAGTGCTGGTTAAAAGTAGATGTGGTGCTCTATGATTCTCGCAGTGTAAATGGTTCATTATTCAAAGCAAATTTTGAGCCAATTTTGTCCAAAGAAATGATAGAATTTCATACTGTTGTAGCAGACAGCTCTTTGCTGCATTTATTGCTGCAAGGACATTGGGATACTCAGTGAAAGAATTCCTCTGCAATAATAGTGCTAGAATTTGATAACAAAAATGTTCGTGAAATTTTATATTCAAATGGAATTACTGAAACGGTGACACACAGCACCTTACACCCCAGAACAAAATGGTGCCAATGAACAAGAAATGCGAACCACTATTGCACAATGGCTAGAACATTCAAATACTCAAATCTTCATGTCAGTTTCCCTGCAGCCATTTGGGCGGAATTAGTGAACAGTGCGATATACATACTAAACAGAGCAGAAAGGTTGTGAGGGGCACACGCGTTTTTTCATTAACATGTCCTTTTGCGTTCTTTGAGGCCAGAATAAATGGCAATTCTTTTCCAACCAACCCGAGAAGTAAAGCGTGAATGAAAGATGATAATTAGGAAGCTTTTAAATAACAGAAGTTTAGAGTAAGCGAGGTGGCATTTGGAGGGTGTTATAACAGTCCATGTTGCAAGTGTGAAGAGTATTTCGAGAAGTTAAGTGACAGTCAAGAGAGGCATACGTGACAGAGAGCCTTTAGTCAAGGCGGAACAATTCCACGCCAGTGAACCGAAACTTCAGTTACGATCCGGTAGATTGCTGGTTCGTTGGACATTAATGGTAGAAGTTACCATTTTAATATTCGGATCTGTGTTTACATAGGAATTGAGCTTAGGCGAGTTAATTATTGATAGTGGTTCGTGTTACGTTATTTCGATATTATATATAGTGTGTTTCGCCATCGTAAATTCTCTCACATATCATATTAATACCTAATCTTTTATTGGTTTAACATAAGATCTTAATAAAGTGATATTAAGATTATGGCAGCTTCTGGATCTTCATTTAATCCTACACCACTAGCTCACGCTGATAATCTAGGAGAAGGGCACTTAAGGGGTTCGCCCTTACAATGGTGCCCAACGAAATTTAATTTATATAACCCCAAGGTAAGAGATGCAGTAGGGTTAGGAGGTTTGCAGGAGGTATATTTTTCTGGGTCTAAGAATGTGGAGGTTTTTTTTGAGGGCATCGATAATCAAATTAAACTGCTAGAGATACCCAGTGAGTTATCATGTGCGTATTTGAAAAGTCATCTCCTGGGTAAGGCTAGAGACTGATATGACATCTTTGGGTCAGCATTGGTGAAAAATACAGCCACGGACTTCATACAGTTGAAGGCGGCTTTAACAGCAAATTTCCCTGTCGTCCGTAAAAGAAAGGATTTGGAAATTAGATTTTATTTGTCCCAACAGAGAAGGGATCAGAAGCCATCTGACTTTATTTATGATCTGTTGAAGCTGCACAAACAACTCGGACTGGGTATGTCTGAGGAAGCTTTAGTGGACCGTATTTTTGTTAGAATCAAACCACAGGTACAAGATTATGTGGTGGTTCGAAATCCACAAAACACGGTTCAACTCTTAGAGGTGTTGTCTATGTTTGTTGAAAGATATTCGTGCAAAACAATGCGGGGTTCAAGGAATAATGATAGTGATGAAAGACGAGATTGGAATGAGCGTAGGATGTCTAATGCTGATGATAGTAGGAAATATTGGAGGAATTCGGAAGTTTTGCGTAGACCCAGTAACGGCAAAAATTATTATAGGGGTCCTTACAAGAATGGTCGTCTCGTCAAGGAAATCAGTGGTTAGAAAGCAGGAATGCATTTAAGAGGGATGATCGAAGATTTAGCGCTAAAGGATACCAGTTTGAAATAATGGTCAAAGTGTGTGAAAGTTTTAGTCCATGGGACCTAAGAAATGGGGATCCGAGTAAAAATTATAGTCAAAGGGACCACTGACATAGGGATTCGAGTGAAAGTTTTAGTCGAAAAAATCAAAGGCAAAGGGGCCGGTTAAATGTTTTGAAGGTTAGACATGATCAAAATGATCAGACACACAGTCAGCAAATGAGGTACCGAATAAACTTTCTGCGATATGTATGTCTTCGGTGGAACTGCCATATGTTCCTATTTTATTAAATGATACATTAACGAAAGCGTTATGGGACACTGGTGTGGATAAGTCATTTATATAGGAGGAGAAATATAGAAAATATTCTTTTTTTATAAGCAAGTAAAGAAATCGCGTGCTTAGGTGATCACGGCATAGGGAGCTAAATCTCAGAATGTTGAAATTGTGGAATTGAATGTTCGCATTAGAGAGTTTGAAAAGCTTTGGTTGTTTCACGTGTTTGTAGATTTAGAATACCCATGTATTCTCGGGTTGGATTTCATAAGTGGATCAAAGATTATTTTAGACATTGATCGAAAATCGTTGGCGATTCCCAATTCTCAAATTGATAAAGTGATTACGACGATTGAGGAAGGAAATGTGGAAATTGATCTTTCTAAGACAAGGTTGGAAGAAAGACAGAAACAAGAGTTTCGGGATTTATTTCATACTTTTAAAGGATTATTTTCGGATAAACCGGGGCTTACGCATGTATTGTATTATGAAATAGATACGAGGGATAAGCCACCATTTGTTTTTCGGCCGTATCGTTATGACAGGGTTAAACAAACGATAATCGATTATCATGTAGAGAAAATATTGAAAGGGGGAATTATAATTCCGATTCAATCTCCGTACGCGTAACCAGTTGTGTTGAGTAGAAAGAATAATGGGTTACACCGTCGGATAATCCGGAAACGTATAGATTTGCTGTCGACGTGCGACTATCGGAAACTTAATCCTATTATAAAGTAACCCCTTTATCCCTTACCGTTAATAGATGATTTAATAACCAATATTCCCATTACGACAATTATGTCGTCCCTTGACGTCAGATCGGGGTACTTTCACCTTGCAGTAAACCCCCAGTGATATAGGGAAGATCGCGTTTGTTACGAAAAATGGCACCTACGCTTTCCGGCGTATGCCATTTGGGTTGTCAGGGTCAGCTCCCAAGTTTCATAAGGCCATTGATATTATTCTGAAACTGGTGATAGGGAAGTTTGTGAGTGTTTATATGGACGACGTAATCATATCGTCTCCATCGTTCACTCACCATGTCGAACATCAGTTTTTACATTATTACAAGAAGCAGGATTAAAAAAAACACTGAAAAAAGAAAAGTGTAAATTCGGTTGTGATGAATTAAAATATTTAGGTTTGATTATTAGTAAGAAGTAAATTAAAACGGACGAGACATAGGTTGAGTGAAACCCCGAAGAAATTCTAAAGACTTATCCAAATTTTTAGGTATGTCCCAGTGGTACGCGAAGTTTATTAAGAACTATGCTAATCTATGTAAGCCCCTTTATAATCTTAAACGAAAACTCAAGAAATTTTTCTGTTCAATACAGGTGCAGAAGGCATTCTACGTGGTCAAGGCGGCGATGACGAAAGCGCCAGTTTTAAAATTGCCGGATTTACAAAAGTCTTTCGAGCTGCTTACGGAGCCAGTTCAATAGGTGTATACGCGGTTCTAAATCAGGAGCAGAGACCAGTGGTGTTTGCCTCTTGCACGCTTAGTAGTGCGGAGAGGAATTACACTGTAAGGCAGAGGGAGTGTTTATCAGTAGTTTTTTTTTTTCGGCTCTGGATAAATTCAGACCGTATTTAGGTACACTGACGATTAAAGTTATCACGGATCATGCTGCATTGACGCGTTTAACACATGGTAAAAATTTGTCGAGTAGGATGATTAGGTGGGTTCTAAAATTAGACGAATTTAACATAGAATGGGACATCGTCTTAGAACCTAAAATGCGGTGGCTGACGTTTTGTCAAGGAACCCGGTTGAAAGTATATTAGAAGAAAAGTTAATTGTGCAGTAATTAGGGATTTGGTACTTTCCTCGCGTGAACAGTTAATCGAAGGGCAAAGAAAGGGCCTGGAATTAGGTCATATCTATAGATATCTGGAAAACCCAGAAGATAGCTCGGTTAATGCAACAATATGTGAGAATTGGACCCACAATTTCCGTTTAATTGAAGGCTTGTTGTTTTATGCGAAATAAGTGCAGAGTCGCTAGGTGAAATGCGAGTATACATTCCAAAGTCCTTAAGAAATGAAATAATGAGAGAATTTTACGGCAAGCCTATAGCAGGTCATTTAGGACGCTTTAAGACTTACCATAAAATAAGGGACGTTTGTAATTTGCCTTATATGAGAAAATTTGTTGAAAAATATGTCTCTACGTGCCACATGTGCCAAGTTAATAATTATAAAAACGCGTTACCAGATGGTCGCTTAAATCTGATTATATCAAATTATCCAAATGAGATAGTTACGTCAGATTTGTTAGGTCCGTACCTTGCGTTGAGAGTGAGACGTAACCGATATGTTTTAGTAATTACATATCATTTCAGCAAGTGGCCTGAAATCATACCCCTTAGAAAGGCCTAGGCTAGAGTAATAGCGGATACTTTTTTAAAAATTATATATCGTGTTTTGGAGCTCTAGTAAAATTAATAAGTGATAACGGTCCCCAATTTATATCCGATATTTTTGTACATATGAGTGATAGATTAGGCATAAGGCATGTGAAGACTGTTGTATATAGACCTGAGGCAAATGGAACCGAACGCGTGAATCGTAATCTTATGCAAATGATTGCAAATTATGTGAATGATCAGCACGATACATGGAATCAGTTCTTACGTGAGTTATCTTATGCTATTCGTACGGTACTGAATGAAACGATGGGAAAAACCTCCGCAGAATTATTTTTAGGTTGAAAGTATGGATCCATATAGACCACTTTGGGAATCACTGTTGTAGTACATCATACGGGACTTGTATGCCTCAATGCCCGACCACTTCACATTACGCATTCATGCTAGAGGAGGTCCAACATGGTACAAAAACTTGAACTAGTTTGTAATTTTTTCTTCAATGAATGATTATCTTTATTTTATATCCTAATCACTTACTTTCATGAATATTGTACGTACGTATGGAAATTTTCGTTGTTTTCTGATTACTATTAAAACGTGAACTCACGACTACACGTTTCGTTAATTCTTATTGCAGGGCTGACACCTTTTTGATGTCTGGTTTTGGTGTTACTATTCTAAAAATACTGAATAGACTAGGATGTGACACATAAAGCATTTAATCGCACAAACACAAAACACAACATTACATAGCGAAGTTCTTTGTACATCTCTAGATCTAGTGAAAGAGCAGAGCAGCAACGTTATTGCGTCATTAGCTTGACGCTGATTGGGTGGAGAGGCGATGCCATTAACAACATCTTCCCCCCTTTTTGATAAGCTGGATAGCTTAGTCAAAAACATCAGTTAAAGTCAACGAGTTAAGCTTGTCGGGTTTCTTCACTGGACGACCACATCTGGTCACCTAAAGTTGCTCAGTAGCTTTCAAAGTATCAGTATTTGGACAGCTCACGGACAAATTAGTCTGTTGAACCTTTTGAAGTGGTGGATTTGTTATATCATTCCCACTCACCTCAAGCGGAAACACACGTTGAATTGAACGAATTAAAGTACAAGATTGAGTCTTTAGTTTAACTGTTCTCACCAGTCCATCCTTCCCTGGAACAAATTTTATTACACGAGCTAAAGGCCATTGAAGACGTTTTATCCAATCGTCCCCGATCAGAACTATATGACCCACTTGAATGTTCGAAGACTGAGGGTGTTTCTTTTTCTTTGAATCAATTGACCAAGGTATTCATTTCTGAATCTTCTTTATAGCACTTCGTTTACTTTGGCTCTAAATCTCAATCTTTTCCGGAAGTGATTAGCATCCCGGACATCTAAATCTATAGTATCGGCAGTTGGTATTTCAAACTGGAACCTGGTGGGCGTAATTGGAGTTGGATCCTGCATATCTTCAGACAGATATGTGAATGGAAGAGAATTGACATTTTTTTCACATTCGCTTAAAATATTTAGCAATTCTTCATACGCAAACATGGCCTTCCCTAAGGTTCTCCTGAGAAGCTCTTTCACCGTTCTCACAAGCCTCTCCCAAAAGCCTCCCGACCCGGCAGTTATGGGAGGTATAAATTTCCATGTTATATGTTGTATCTCTGCAAATCTAGATACTTCGTTCCAATCGATATCAATTAATTCGTTGTTGGCACCTCTGAATTTTGTGCCATTGTCAGAATATATTATTCGAGGTCTTCCTCGTCCTGCCACAAAACGACGGAAAGACAATAGGAAAGCATCAGTCGAAAGAGAGGAAACTAATTCGAGGTGCAACGCACGATAGATGGCGCAGGTATAGAGGACAATCGAAACCTTATCATCGCGTTTGACGTACAGGGGACCAGCCAAATCTACACCTACCACTTTCAATTCTGCGGCTTCTTTTACTCTGTCAGATGGTAGAGAAACAGGATCAATCATTGGAGATTCACTTTTAAATCTTCGACATTTAACACAGTCATTCCATATCTTTCGAACAGTTCTTCAACCGCCTATTATCCAATATTTTTCACGTAATATGCTTAAAAGCAACTGCATCCCTGCATGATGATTCTTTAAATGAAAATGCTCTACAAGTATTTTTGCGTAAATATACAATTGTTAGGCAGTAAGATTGGCGAAAGAAAGTTTGGTTTATCTATGCGTTCAGTGATTTGCGTTTTCATACCAATAATGTTATTATCATCTCTGAATACACTAAAGTTTGAAATTAACTTTTCATCTGTGAAGCTCTGAGCTAGAACAGATCGGATCAGCTGGATCTCAGCACTCTCTAACTCATCTATAGACAATGTCCTTTCTTTCTGTCACTGCTTCTGCTTCTAACGTTATTAAGAAATCTAAGAAACAATGCAACTAATCTTAAGATTGAATGAAATTTTGAAAATTTCCTAGCATACCATGGCAACAATATTTTGGGTGTTAGAGTCACAAAACACAACATACCAATTGGATCAAAAATATTTGAACAGTTGCTAAAATAAGTCTTTTAGTTATTTTAGTTTCCCCTGATAAACTTTCAAAATCAATTTTACACTTTAGAGTGTCCTTATCAAGATACTAAGTTATCCCTAATAATTTCGTTGTACCTGTTCTTTTGGATATGCACTTACTTTCTACATTACTTCTCTAATTACGTAAATTGAAACACCCACGTGACGAAATTTCCTTCGACCTTAAAATAAATTCTTTTTGTTGTGCAATATCATTCACCCATGTAACGCAATTATCTACATAAAACGAAAGTTTTAACTTAGATCATAGTTGAGTATCATCTGCTGGCACATTTTCCAGCAAGTGCGAAAGCACTGCAGCTAACAAGAAGGGACTCGACGAAACGGCAAAAACCACTCGGCAGTGACGGTAAACAATTTCCTCACCCTCGTCAGGCTAAAAGAATCTTAAAAAATATCTATGGGCTTAGGGGTAATTCCCAGCTGAAGGAATGCTTTCTCAATATCGGCAGAAAGTCCGATCGGATACCTATGAAACCTGTCTAAAATATCTGGTATCTGCTCAATTAAATTTGGACCTTTATACAATAAGTCATTTAGCGAACTCTGACCAGTTGCACGAGCCGATGCGTCAAAAACTGATCGTATATTAGTTGTAATGCTATTGTCTGTCAAAATTGGTCGATGCGGCAAAAAATATGAATTTCACCTTTCTCTTCAATTTTTTCTATAATTTCTATAATTCTTCCCATTCTTTAAATACAACTTTATAACTATCTAGAATCCCATTTCGTTATGCGCGTTTGCACATCTTTTTATGCCGCTTCCATGTCAGATCTTTGTTGGAAGACAAATCTATTGCTTCCGATTTAAAGGGCAAACAAAGTTCGCATCTACGGTCCGGTAGAATTTTCATACTGCTTTTAAATTTTTCAATCACCTTCAAATGTTCATTTTTTTCATTTAACTTTTGAATTGTGTCAAAAATTCCAATGCTTTCGAGATTCTACAATTCATTAACAGGCAATTCTTTAACCAATAAAGAAATAACATTTAAAACAGTATCAAGCTCTTCATTACATTTTTCAAATACTCCCTGCTTTCCAGTCAAAACATAACCCAAACGAGTTTTTAATAAAAACAGACCCGATTGCAATTCAATACAACCATCCATAAATACCAAGCCAGCTACATTCGCACCGATCAAAATATCTATTTTGCAATCCTCATTTTCAAGATCAGACAAAACATTCCCCCTGCTATTCAATTCACTAATCACAACAGGGCTACTAACCTTTGGAACTTTGCCACAAATCTTTTTTTCCGAAAACATCTCGACGGGAAGCGAGTATGATTCATCCAGCGAACATATTAATAATTCATAAACATCATGTAATTGGAAGAATGTTTCTCCCACCCCCGAAAAGCTGATGCTGCATTTTAATCTTATTATTTGATTTAATACCTAATTTCTGAATAACATGTTTGAAATATATGAGTATTGAGACCCACTGTTGAGATCAAAGCTCTACATTTTATTATTGTATTATTAGCACAAACTTTAACAATTAAAGTCATTAGAAACACATTATTTTTATTACAACCGTTAGATAATAAATCCGTTTCAATACTATCAGATCTCTGATTAACATTTCTTTTCGCTTGATCACACATTAAATAATGGTGCGGATTGGCACAATATAAACAGGAACAGTACTTCGAAAAATGAAAAACTAAAAAACAGCCAAAGCAGGCTCTGTTTCTTAATACACATTTTTTCTTTTCATCAAAAGTCATTTTTCTAGCTTCTAAACAGTCCTTCGAGGACTGTTTTTTATTGCAAAATATACATAATAAATTTCGCTTACCTGTACCTTTCTTATCATGTGTGCTTACCAACGTAGCTGCAGAAGGGAACTTATCCGGTTTGTTGATCTCTTTTTCTTTTGATTGACAGGAGCTGAAAAATTATTCCTAGCGAGTTCAACCATTTCGTCATTTTTAACTTCTTGTTTAAGGAAGTTCATTAATAATTTAAAAGTCCGACCTTCACCAGGAGTATCCTCTTTGAAATTTTTGCTTCTTTCAAACGCTAATAATATGTCTTCTGGGAGGCAGGACTCAACCAAAGGATTCAAGAACTCTCCATACTTGTCCTGTGTCCGCCCTAGGCTCTCCAGAGCTCGAATATTCGCTTCCAGTTTGTCATATAACGCTTTAAGATTTTTCTTAGAACATCCGATGGCTGCGTTTCTCATTACCATCGACAGTAAGTCTCTTACATAGATCTGCACAAGTAGATCTTCTCTATTTAAACGTTCTTGCAGTTGGGCTATTGCTTTTGGATAGTTGTCCGCTGTTGCGGGAAAATTCTACAGCTTGAGCCGCCTTTGAATTTGAGACGACGGCCTGTAGCAAGTATTGAAACTTGTCTTCATTTGGCAGACTTTCAACTTCATGAATTTTTTTAAAATTGACTCCAAAACGTTAGGTATTCTTAGGCATTGCCTTCGAGTTTTTTCAGAACAATTTTCGTCAGTTTAAATTTTCTTTTCTCATGAACTTCTTTTTTTCCTGTTTCCTTTACAGTCTTTCTATTTTTGCACAAAGTTCCGAAAATCTATCTCTGTATATTTCGGCTTTTATAAAGTCTCTTCATAAGCTACAGTCGGTCGATAAAGAAGTTGAGCACTGTGAACCTTTCAAAAAATGATTGGAAATGGAAAACGACCTTTTTTTGAAACCATCTCGTTTGAAACGAAAACCATCTCAACGCTGTATTTGTGCTGTTTTATTCCAACTTTTTTTATTTTAAATGGCTTTTTTTATAGGAATATTGTACATTTTTCACCTACTTTTTATCCAAAACTTGCATTTAAGGTTTCAATCCAAAAGGAAAGTTAAAATGGCTCTTTTGTATGACTATTGTCCACTTTTCACCCAATTCTTTACCCCAAAGTTGTTTTTAGGGTCTCGATTCAAATATCTTTCAAATTTCTACTGACAGCAACCATGTACGAACAGCATAAAATTTTTCAAATTTCTCCCAAAAATATTTTATCACGGGGCGAGAGAAAATTTTTCATTCCATCCCAGAGAGACAATTTAGACAGGAGTCATCACCAAATGAAGTTCAGACATCTTGAAGGGGTTTAATGAAATTCTTGGCATGTGAAATGAAATGTATGCATCTTGGTGAGAAAACAGAGGACACCATCGAACTCAATGAGACAAGCCCTCCAATCTTGGTGAGAAAACAGAGGATATGCCAACTCAACGAGACAAGCCTTCTGTTTAGTTTGCACCGATTCATTTACACACTAATTTAAAATCTCTAAAAGATTACACCACACATTAAATGGCGAGACTAAGATAAAAAGAATTTTATTAGAGCGTTCTCCATACGCTCTTGTTCTTACTCTGTTTCACATACACTGTTTACACACTGTTTTTTCACACACTAGCGCCCTCTCGCGACAAATATGCACCTGTTGTTGTGGGCGTCACAAAAACCATTTGTTCAACACTGAACATCCACCCCCGGGTTGAATGACACATTCAACAACTTTCACGTAACACAATAATGCACAAAACCAATGATACACATAATACAAAGACAATAATACTCAATACAGAAAACACTAATACTCAATAAAAGTAATATCGTTCAATACACAAAAGATAAAGTACTCAAACACACAAAATTGAATTGAAAAAATACACAAATTTGAATTTTTCACATACATTATTCACTTGAAAAAGGTAAAATACAAAGTTTAGTTATTGGACGTTTAAAAATTCCATTTTTAGTTTTCACTAACACTACTCGAATTTTATTATCTTTACCATGATACACTTCAAGAATTCTACCAAGAGGCCAATTACACACGGGTAAATTATCCTCTTTCAGAATTACCATATCATGTATTTTTACATTATTCTTTTCAAAATACCATTTATTTCGATTCTGAAGTGTACTCAAATAATTATTTGACCAACGTTTCCAAATATGTTGCACAATTTTTGTTTGTTTTTGCCACACTTTTAACCTATTATCAGACACTTCAGTTAAACTTGGCTCCGCAATGGCTGTGATGGGACGACCAACTAGGAAATGACCAGGAGTCAAAGTGTCAAAATCGCCAGGGTCACACGACAAGGGGTAGAGGGGACGTGAATTGAGAACTCCCTCAATTTGGTTAAGAATGGTTAGAAATTCTTCGTATGTAAATCTTAAATTACCCATTACACGCCTGAGGTGATATTTGACGGCCTTCACTCCAGCCTCCCACAGGCCTCCGTGATTTGGAGCTCTTGGGGGAATAAAGCTCCACTCAACACGTTCTTCACACAAAAATTTACTCAAATTACTAACACAATTACTCATAATTTCTCTAAGTCTTTTTAACTCTAACTGTGTGCCAACAAAATTGGTAGCGTTGTCTGAAAATATACGCTCCGATTTTCCTCGTCTTGCTAAAAAATCGCTTTAACGCTGCAATAAAAGCCTCACTAGATAAATCAGTAACTATTTCGAGGTGACACGCCTTTGTCACCATACACACAAAAATGCACACATAGACTTTATTTAAAACTTCCTTTCTTTGATTAGGATATTTAATCCAGAAACGTCCACAAAAATCTATTCCCACCTTGTTAAAGGGAAAACTCTGAGAAATTCTCTCGGCTGGTAATTGACCCATAATTTGTGAACAAGTAACGGGTTTTGCCTTAAAACAAATTATACAGTTATTTACAAGTTTTCTACACATATTACGACCATTTAATGGCCAGAACCTTTGTCTAACAATAGACAGTAAGGTTTGTGGACCAACATGCAAATGTCTCTTGTGAGTCATTTCAAGAATTAAATTTGTTAATCTGTGATTATTAGGAAGAATTATCTGGTGTTTTTTATCAAAACACAATTTACTGTGGGCCAGTCTACCTCCTACTCGGAGCACATTTTCGGAATCTAAGAATGGTGAGAGATTTCTAATCTTACTTTGAGGGTTAACCATACCCTTACAGGACAAATCTTTTATTTCCGAGTTGAATTCCATTTGCTGGACCAGCTTCACAAGGGTAATTTCAGCTCGTTGAATTTCACACATCCTTAGTGGCCCAATTTGTTTGTTGGAGGGCCTTTTGCAATTATTGATGAACCTGTAAATATAACTGAAAATACACAAATTTTTCTGAAAATTATTAGATACAGAGAGGATATGGTTCAAAAGGTTGTTGTCTAAAATCACAGTCAAAGTTTTTCTCTCAGTAGGTTTTATATTCCTCCAAATAGGCACTTTCATCACTAAGTAGCACATTGTTGCTCACAGGAACAGTATTTCCTTCTTGTAGGAAACTCGGTCCTTTCCACCACTTTTCACAGTTTATCAGTGAATCAGCACTGATGCCTCTCGTTAGAAGATCTGATGGATTGTCCTTTCCAGGACAATGACGCCATGAATCTTTGTCTATTAAAGATCGTATCTCTTTCACTCGGTTGGCGACGAAAACCTTCCATCTGTTGCTGGGACCTTGAATCCAACTCAAGGCTATAGTCGAATCTGTCCAAAAGTAGTTGGTTGTAGATATTTTCTTATTGAGAACACGTGAGACTTCTTTCTCCAACCTCGCAGCAAGCAACGCTCCCATTAGCTCCAAACGTGGAAGGGTTAATACCTTTAGAGGAGCCACACGGCTTTTGGAAGCTAAAAGATGTACCGAGATTTTGTCAAAGGTTTCACAATCTAACATACGAAACAGCTCCATATGCCTTAATACTAGCATCTGAGAACGTATGTATTTCACACTCCGGACAGTTCACACTATCACATTGCAGGGCATATCGAGGAATCTGAAGTTCACATAAGAAAGACGCCTCCGAACACCATTGTTCAAACTTCTCTCTAATATCAGGCAGCAACTCTTCGTCCCAGTCCGTTTTTCTCTGCCATATTTCTTGGAACAAAATTTTAAATCTTATGGTGAAGGGGGACGCAAATCCCAAGGGATCAAATATCCTGCCTGCAGCCATCAACAAAAATCGTTTAGTGTTCTTTCTTTTTTGAAGGAAGTCTAAGATACTGGTCAGACGAAGACTGAGATAGTCTTTTTGAGGATGCCATAAAAGCCCCAAAACACGATGTGGATAGTTCACGAAATCGTTCATATTTAAATGATCAAAATGCTCCAACTGCCATTGCTTCATTAACTCACAGTCATTTGAAATCCACTTCCGCAGGTTCATTCCTGCTTCACTCATGATTTTTGCCACCTTGCTCGACAAATCGAATGCTGATTTTGCATCATCTTCACCAGTGACGAGATCGTCCACATAAAAGCAATGATCAAGTGTCCGCACAGTATCAGGATACTTTTCCATGTACTTCCCTATATGCGTCTTAATCGTTGCAGCCAAAAGAAACGGAGACGCGTTCACTCCAAAAAGAACTCGATTAAATCTGTACACCTGCACACCATTTTCGCCGTCATCTATAAGGAACCGTACTACATCTCTATCCTTTGGAGCCAAAGAAATTTGAAGAAACGCTTTTTCCACATCAGCTAAAACAGCTATTTTGTTCGAACGGAAGGAGATCAATAGGTCTAAAATATTAGGTTCAAATTGACTCCATGGAAAAGGCAGTCATTTAATGAAAGTTGTTTTTCTTCATGAGCACTAGCGTCAAACACTAGTCGCAGTTTCGTTGTGAGAGATTCGTTTTTAATTATCACTTGGTGAGGAAGATAAAACACAGGGTTATTCGTTGGAATAAAGGGATTTGTTACCTTCTCAATTATTCCCACATCCAAATAATTCTTCAAGACCTTACAATACTCAGAATACAACACCTTATCCCTTTGCATTTTTCTCATAAGACTTCCAAGTCGTCTTTTTCGCTAAACTAAAATTATCACTTAACTCATTACTATCTCTTTTCCACGGGGAGTTCTACCTCATATCTACCATTTTTAAAATGTACTCTCTGCTTAAACATTTCAAAGCTAACGTCCTTCTCACTACTACAATTCTCGTTTTTGACACCAATCGATTCTAACTCCCCAAAAGACCTTAATGTTGTATTTAAATCACTATCTCTGATTAATCCACAATGAATATTGTTATCCCTCACCTCATCTCCTACACTTCCGCTAACTACATATCCAAAAACAGTATTTTGTAAAAGTAGTCTTGAATCTCCACAATAAATTTGGCCTGGTCTCAGTAATTCGTAAAATATTTCCGCACCTAACAACACATCAATTTTACCAGGAATATTAAATTTATAATCGGCTAGTTTAATTTCGTTTGGCATATCTAGCGACACATTTACTATTTGTGACGGAGTCAAATCGGTTATCCTTCTTACAACTAATAAATTTAGCTCCTTTTTTGAAACTTAAATCACCGTTAAATATGGAGGTCGTAACTCCTCCATTTATTGTCATTGTTGACTCATTTAAACAAGATACTAGCAAATTAATTTTCTCATTTTTTAATTGTAATCTATCTGCACAGTCTTTCGTAATGAAGTGTGACTGACTCCCTACGTCCAAAAGCGCTCTTATCTCATGTAAAAGGCCATATTTGTCCCTTAAGAAGCACTGGACGCTACTCAGTAAAACGGTTCGCGTTTTATTCTTTAAAAAGCTGGTTGCTACGAACGACTTGTTTTCTTCATTTTCACCTTGGGGTGGAACGACGCAATTCGATCCTCCCGGTCCCCCGAACACATCTGCGAGCGGGTTGAGAACTGACCTTTGAACTGTTTGGTTGAGGGCGACAGACTACGGCTTCAGAAAGTGAATCAAGCGATTGTGCGGTTTCCCACAAAAACAATTTTTCGCACAGCAGGTTTTCACACTACAGTTAGGGGAAAAGCACTCGAAACACAAATGATTAGCCTTTACGAAATCCACTCTTTCACTGACGCTGAGAGATTTAAATTTTGAGCATGAATACAGTGGGTGGAATTCTCGTGATTTGCAACAAAAACATTTCACATTTTTAACAGAAGACAGATTTACGCTTGAAATATTTTTTGCTCCACGATGATTATACGTCTCATTACGTTTAAACTTAGGAAATAAATTCTGTTCTCTAATTTTTCCCTTGGATGATATAAAAATATCACACTCGCGAGCTAGATCTTGTGGCTTAAACCACATTTCGCCCTGCTTAATGCTAATATGCGTATTTAATTCTCGGTCTAATGTCTCTATTATCTTATCTGAGATTACTAACTCACAAACTGACTTGAAATCATTGACCTCCCGTAATTGGCAATAGTAATTAAAATTCGCACTTAATCTAGACGCGAATTGAACATAACTCTCGCTAGGTAATTTTTGGGCCTTTTAAATTGATTTAAACATTCATAGGGGGTCGGTTGAAATTCTTTTAAGGGAAGTCGGTAGGGCCTATACCGACAATGTTAAATTGAGCCATTTTAGGTTCAAGTTTCTCAGAAACTGTTAAATATATAAACTTCAAATTTTGTCTGTATATTAATTAGGCTTTTTTATTTAAATACTGGTAAATATATTTAAAATATATTGTTTACTTTTTTCAAAAAAATTCATCGTAAAAGTATCACCTTGAAATTTTTGAAAACTGTCAAATTTTTTACGATAACTGCTTTTCAGCAAAATATTTCAGGAAATTCTCCAAAAAAATAAGCTTAGTATATAGAGTTAAATATTATTTATGTGCAGTAAAAAAAATTGCATGAGCACTCATTCTGTAGATTCTGAGAAAACTGTACCCGCAGTTTGAAAACAACCATTTTGAGATAATTGCATTTTTAGTGTAAAAAAGCACTTGATCACAAAAATAATGAATTACAACAAGTATTTGCCCTATTTTATTAAATATTAGCCTATTCTCTATTACTTTTAAGGCTTTTTAGTTTTTTCTTATACTTAGATTTCTCAGAAAATACATTTATAGCATTTTTCACTTTTAAGCTATCGAGGTATTTTTTAGCGTTTAATTATTTTACTCAAATTCTGTATCAATTTTTGAGGAATTTTCAGTTCTGATACATTACTTTCATCAAATTTTGACTATAAAGCATCATAAATACCATGTGAAAATGTGTCAATACATGAAAATATGGCTTTGGTAATACATGATTATACACTATTTCAAAAAGTTTCATTAGTGTTTTATATATTCACCTGTTAACACAATGTTTTACAGCAGCAGAATTAAAAATTTTCTTTAAATATTTGGTAAATGGTATTCAAAACAACAAAAAAAAAACATAAAAACAGATTTCTTGAACATGAAATTTATGTATTTTTATATATGAAACAAGCTATGTGCAACGAAAAAAGGCATTGCATTTTTAGATATTTATAAACCTTTTACTAAAAACTATTGAACACCAAAGCTTAAAAATTTGTATAAATACACAATACATATGAAATATATAGTAAAAATTTCCTGTTCATGCATACAGTAGAAGTATAGAAAAAGGAATACACAATTTATTAAAAACTGTCATTTTCTGTGTCACGACATATGTTCATTAGTGAAAAATGTCTGAGAAATATTTTTTACATAAAGAATAAAAACATACAATACATATGAAATATATAGTAAAAATTTCCAGTTCATGCATATGGTAGATTTATAGAAAAAAAAAGAATACACAATTTAATAAAAATCATCATTTTCTGTGTTACGACATGTGTTCATTAGTGAAAAATGTCAAAGAAATATTTAAAAAATTTTTGCATAAAGAATAAAAACACACAATACATATGAAAAATATAGTAAAAATTTCCAGTTCATGCATACGGTAGATTTATAGAAAAAAAGAATACACAATTTAATAAAAATAGTCATTTTCTGGGTTACGACATGTGTTCATTAGTGAAAAATGTCAAAGAAATATTTAAAAAATTTTGCATAAAGAATAAGAACACACAACAATATATATGAAATATATAGTAAAAGTCTCCAATTCATGCATACAGTAGATTTAAAGAAAAAAGAACAGATTACTTGAAAAATATATTAATTAGAAAACACAGTAGCTTTTGTATAAATTTTTACCTCATCAAAAAGATCCTGCACTGTAGCCGGTTTTTACCTTATTTTTCTTAATATTATCTTCTTCTTTCTTTCTTTTTCTTCTTTTATCTTTTCTAATTTTCTTCGAGCGTCCAGAAAAAGCATAAATTGCTTTCATTAGTCTTTCCCTATCGAGAAGTTTCATGGCACTTACTGAAAATTCCCCTGGTTCTACGCCCATTTTTTGAAGCATTTTTAATTTCGATACATTACCATCATTAAAGGAACAAACAACATCATAAACACCAAGTGAAAGTGTTTCAATCTGTACAAATGTTGCTTTGGGAACACGTGACCAAACGACATTATGAAAACTTTCATTCGGGTTTTGTGTTTTTCCATGCAAACATTTTTTCAACAGATCAGGATGGGAAAGATCTCTAAATATAGGACGCATTGCTTCAACAACAGCGACCGGAAGACTGTTTTTATGTTTGTAAGACTTACCTGATGCTTCAGCCTTTTTAAATCCACACCATGAATCTTCCCCGATGGGACAAAAACCATGTTGAGGATATTCATCAGTTGATAACTTATGCAGAAAAATGGCCCAGATAGCTTGCCGCATATTCTGAACACTGCTGTGATTTCTCCGAATAGCTGATCCATAGTATGACTGCAAGTTATCAATTTCATGTTCAGTCAAACGATTTTTCCCACTTAAACACTTAACACACACAAGATTTGCCCTTTCAATTGAGCTTTTAATCGGCGTAATCTTGTTCCCATGCGCTTCATTACATGACCAATACACTCCAATTTTTCAATTGGATATTCATTTCCATAAATGTTTTTCTTTTTTACTGCATCAAATGCTTTGCAATCCCCATCTCCTAAGTACGTAATATATCGGGCATTATGTAAAGATAATGACCGTTGAAAAATCTTAGACGCACCTTGGATTTCCATCGCTCCACTAGATCCAACGTAGTTCCTTTTACAATCCTTTTCATGAAAAGGCAAGTTTTTACAAGCGCAATATTTCGAAAGAATATCAACATCTATCACCTTACCTGTATCAATGCTGGTCACAGTAACTACACCATTCAAGGATGTGTAACCACGCTTCTGCCATGTCCCATCTACAGCTACTGCTATATTTTTGTTACCTTCATTTTCACAAATAGCTTCCTTCGCAGCATTTTGAATTGAATCCTCATAAACAAGTTTAGCAGCATTTAAAATTCGCTTACCATAAGGAGAAAACCTTGTAGGTGGTTGTGGAAGATTCATTACGCCACAGAACATTCTCCCTGCTTCTGCACCTTTTCCAATTGAACGCATAGCATACACAAACCTGGTATTTATTGTAGCAATTTGTGTTCCTTCATGAAAATTTGAAGAAGAGAATTCTACACGATATGGACAAGCAAAACATTTCAGGACAAACGTAATAGCCAGTCCAGACTTACCTTTTAAAACTTGCATGTCTAAACCACTGTTGCACATTTTACAGTGAACTTCATTCTTGAAAACAAAAGCAAGAATATTCAAATTCATGATTGCATTTAAAATACCTACGCTATCACCAAAAGAAGAAAAACTCTCATTTAAATCGGAAATTTTCTTTTCTTTTGCACATGACTGCTTTGAATCATGTGCATGTTCAGCTTGAGCATTTAATTTACAATCAGTGGTACTTACTTTTGCTATTAATAGTATTCTTACGTGGATAATACTTACCTTTGCGTTTCTTGAAAACTTTTTGCAATCTTGGCATTTCAAAATTTCAGAAATTTTAATTATCGATAAACGACAAGTGCTCAAACACAACGTGTTCGAAAGCGACAAAAATAGGTAAACAACCTTAACAGTTACACTTGCAGTTATTCTACAGTTAATTTCGTGGGAATAAATAAAACAGATAATGGCTTTGCAAGAGCATCTCAGTTTTAAAAGGCCAATGTTTACATTTCTATCTGTCAAAGTAGGCGTGGCAAATCAGTTGATTATTTTTTAAAAACATTTTAAAATACTTCTAATTCAAAAATTGACTAGTATGTTATATCATTGGAAAGGGCTTAATTTGGAGATTTGAGAAATATCAAAATCTCAAAATCGATTTCTGGAAGGTGTTTACCATACCGACTGTCCTTAACACAATTGCCTTCAACTTATTATAGTCACTTAAATCTTCATCTCGAAGATAAATCATTAAGTTATTTGCCTTTTCTCCTAAAATATTCAAAAGAATTTCGGGTTTTAATTTTTCAGGAACATTTTTAGTTTTAAATGCCTTTTCTATAGATTGAAAAAATAAATTAAATGACTCCGTTCTTAGGGGTACCGGGATTGTTAAGGTTTTGATACTTTTAATCAAACTTTCAATATTACACTCGGTTGTAATTAATTGATTTTCATTTTGTAAAGGCAAACTTTTTCCCGATTGATTATGTAATTTCGCTATTTCTAACTCCTTCTCTAACTGTGACAGTTTAATTTTTTCAATTTCTAGTCTATTTTCGTTTTCATTTCTTTTATCATTTATCTCCTCCAATACACAATCAACAATAGCCTGATACGTTTCCTTATCATTTTTATAAATCTCACTCTCCTGTATTAATTCTCTTAAATCTAGAACTTTAGCATTGTCTGGAACAACTAATTTTAATTTATCCGCAATACTCCTAAGTTCATCCTTTTTAAATTCCCCTATACTCATTTTCACAAAGTAAAGTTATCTCAATCACCAATGAAAACAAATAAACCACAATTTAATTATCTAAGCCACAAATCAAAGTTAACTCAACCTCAAATTAAAGTTATCTTAACCACACATGAGACACATATAATCACAATAATTATCTCAAAACACAATAAAGTTAACTCAACCTCAATTTAACACTTACAATTCACAAAAACTATCTCAAACACAAATTAGACACCTATAAATCACAAAATAACTATCTCAATCACAAATTAGACACCTATAAATCACAAAATAACTATCTCAATCACAAATTAGACACCTATAAATCACAAAATAACTATCTCAATCACAAATTAAAGTTATTTTAACCACTTATGAAACACATATATTTTTCTCAAAACACAAAATATAGTTAACTCAACCACAAATGAAACACTTATAAATCACAAAAACTATCTCAAACACAAATTAGACACCTATAAATCACAAAATAACTATCTCAATCACAAATTAAAGTTATTTTAACCACTTATGAAACACATATATTTTTCTCAAAACACAAAATATAGGAAAATTGAAGACTGACCTCTCACCAAGTGATAACTTTCTCTCCACTAAAAGGACGCTTCCTTTCTTTTCATTCGTGATCGTTGAGTACACTACAATTCCTTGTTTTCAGTCCCGGCCATTTCGGGCTCTGACGGACCATTGTTTAGTTTGCACCGATTCATTACACATTAATTTAAAATCTCTAAAAGATTACACCACACATTAAATGGCGAGACTAAGATAAAAAGAATTTTATTAGAGCGTTCTCCATACGCTCTTGTTCTTACTCTGTTTCACATACACTGTTTACACACTGTTTTTTCACACACTATCGCCCTCTCGCGACAAATATGCACCTGTTGTTGTGGTCGTCACAAAAACCATTTGTTCAACACTGAACACCTTCCAATCTTGGTGAGAAAAAATAGGACATGCCAACTCAACGGTGAGAAAACAGAGGATATTGCAACTCAACGAGACAAGCCCTCCAATCTTGGTGATAAAACAGAGGACATGCCAACTCAACGAGACAAGCCCTCCAATCTTGGTGTGTAAAGACAACAACAGGTAAGTCTAATCTATATTATTCCAATCTTGGTTTAGTAATAGACCCCAAAAATGGGGACCACCCCCAATTTTCAGACTTGAAGATTTTGGCTGAAAACATTTACCGATAAGACTGCCAGAATTTGAGAATATTAATCACTTCAAATCCTTACAGAGATTAAAATTTAGCATGAAAATATGATTGAATGTTTGGCTGGTGACCTTTTATACTCTAATGAGGTCACGTGAAACGATTTCTATTGGCTGGCGCATGTTTTAAAATAGATACCTTCCAACATTGGCATATTGTGTGTCTGGAAGAAAAGGGGGACCGAGTCGACTCGGTCCCCCTTTTTTCGGTAAAAATGTTTTTTTTTCACTCACTCTACTAGATGGGCAGTTTGTCTTTTGCATTCACCCTGCAGCTTGTTAAAATGCTGCAGGTATCGCGCAGCTTAGTTTAAAAAGCTCCCAATCATCTCATGATACTCATTCCTACAAAAAGGAATTCCCCCGACTATGATGGTTTTATTGACATGTTCAATGTACCAACACCTATCTCACATTGACCACCAACTACCAGTGGCTTCTCCATCCCATGAACAATCTCAAGATACGATTTATGATTCGTTACCACCCATGGAACAATCTACAGTTCCCAAGTCACCTTTGAAAGAACCCATGGAACCATCTAGAGTTCCCAAGTCACCTTTGAAAGATCCTGTGGAATTTAAGCCACTAATTGTTTCTAAATCACCTGATCCATCTGTCAAGAAGGTTGATTCCGTTATTCATTGTGCTCCGCGATCCAGGGAAAGACGAAATGAGGAAAGACGGAAAGAGAAACGAAGGAATGAGGAACGAAGGCCACGAGACAACATAATGTATAGAAGACCCTATTTCAGTCCCTCGTATCAAAGGTATGATTTTAAACCCAGAGTGTTTACGAGACCTCCTTATGAACAGCAATTAATGCCCATTTCCCAGGAAAATGCCCAAGTCCTTTTCCACAGCCAAGGTTTGGCCGTGCTGTGTATTAGGAACAATGGTTTTACGCTGACCAACGGAGTCGTTCCGTATGCCATGGATCGGGAATGTCCCAACGAACTGTTTAAATTTTTACACTATCTCAATGTTGGTACCATTTGTGTCACCGACCAACATTCTAAACATACATTTAAGGAAATCCAAGCCAGTTGGAGCTCTTCGAGTCAATTCAAGCGAACCCCTGTGATGCTTTTAAATTCAAATGGATGTGAGCTGGGGTAATGTCCGTTTTGTAATCAGACCATATGTCATCGCTGGATTGCAATGCAAGGTATGTGCGCTATTCTGCATCAACCCATCAATCTCATTTTTAACTTGTGATTGGTTCAAAACTCATGGTTGGCTACAGATGACTCCACCCACATCCTGTTTAAAAGTATAAAAGAAGACTCGTCTCGACGCTTCACATCAGTCGACGCTTCACTTCAGTGCACGATGGACCAAATCGATGCCTTCCCCGAGCACATTTCAACGATAGTGGTGCCTGTGACGCTGCCCGAGAAACCAGACGCATTTGGAATATGCCGCTCGGAAGGAACTAGTCCGTGCTTGCATCATTTATCAGGAACCCAACACGAAACGAGTTTTTGTCTTGTTTTGCAAAGACAATTGGTACTAAAAAAAGAAGCTGGTGGATAACTTCAAGCGTGCCATCATGGAGGCAAAGCACGTGAACGAATTCAGGCCTGACGATGTCTTGTGGGAGAAATTCTCCAAGGGACTTTTGAGAAATCCCGATCGACTCCTGAAAAACACCGTCAAGAGGATGGTGTACATTTATAACAACATGTTTTTTGTGAAAAAAGACTTTACTTTCGGCTTCCGAACGGTAAAGTCTGGTGAGATTCACCTTATTCAAACGACCAACGTCCCCATGCTGATTTAAGAATTTCCATCATCCAAACTCAGGTGTCGAGCCAATCCCAATTTGTTTAGGAGGAGCTTTGGGCCCTATGATCAGATGCTCTATCATCGAATGATGTTGGAACCCCACACGGCCTACCCGATCCCGACTGGAACCCGTTACATATTGTTGACGGTTCAAAAGACTGTGTTTGGTTTGGACATTATCCCCGAAACCATTCTCCCCCAGCTCATGGAGAATGGATCTAACCTGGGGGATTTTAGAAAAATGAAACGGTACGATCATAAAGTCTACAAGCGACCTCCTCCTACCCCGGCTCATGTACCTGCAGAGACAAACAAACGATATTTGGAACAACAGCCAGGGCCTTCCTCCAAACGGAACAGAATGTTTATCTCACCCGTCATCAGACCACCTGTGTTGATTGCCACCCCTTCCACTGCCTTGGACACCCCTCAACCCGTGAGTATTCCAGAGCCTCCTGTGCTGACGACACCTCAGATCCTTCTACCAGATCCACCACCTGAACTGACGACACCACTTGTGTAGATTCGAGATCCACCTGTGCAGATACCAGTATTTCAACCTCCTGCGCAGATATCACCTGTTCCGACGACACCACCTGTGCAGATTCCAGATCCACCATCTGAGCTGACGACACCACTTGTGCAGATTCCATATCCACCTGTGCAGATACCAGTCTTTCAACCACCTGTGCTGATACCACCTGAGCCGACGACACCACCTGTGCAGCTCTTTTTAACAGATGCACCACCTGTGCAGATCCTTCTACCAGATCCACCACCTGTGATCGAGACTTTGGAGCCGACCATTATGGACGACTCTTCATTAGATGAGATCATGTCGTCCGTATTTGGAGACGGCTCGCAACTTCCCCCGGGTCATACCCAAGAACCCCAGTTGCTGGATACGGTGCCTTCCCTGTTTGACGAGAGTAATGATCTCATCTCGTTCTTGGATAATTTTGAAACAGGGTTGGCCATAGAGCAACAAGAAGCCCCATGGACTTGACCATGCCCCGAATGAAAACGAAAGTTAAAAAAAAACTACTGGGTTTAAAGTGATTAAACTATTGGATCTGTCTGTACGCAAATGTTTGCCTTGCATGTAAATATTATTTTGATGTAAATATTGTAAATATTATTTGATGTAAATATTTTTTGTAAATAAATTTCATTTTTGCCAGAAAACAGTCTCATTTTTTTTGTCCAAAAAATACCAAGCTTGGAGACAAGAGCATGTCAAAAAATGGTTTCGGTAAAAAGTTTATTGGACCAGTGTCGACATTGCACCACTATTGTGTTTGAAAATCTGGTTCGGTGGCCGGATCGAGTCACGTATTACGAGCAAAACTATCCTTATACCATCATTCTTGAACCCAACTTTGGTGTGCATATTCCTCGGTAATTTGGAAAAACGGTCATTGTGTTTACAAGTCATTTGGATATGACTGGGACAAAGGGGTCGAGTTGAGATTCTTTCAAGTGGGTAGTCCTCCCTCTCGCCGAGTTTGGGAGGCATATCAACCTCAAACTACGTATGCGTATAGTTTGGATTTTACAGATTGCCCTCGAGTCGCAGACATGTACGTGAAATGGTTGACGTGGTTGGACGATTGGGAAATGCATCGAAACGAACATGTCCCTTGTCTCCAACCTTGGAAGCTGGCTTTGGAAAAACACGTGCAGCGCTCGCATGAAAAGGGTTTGGCCAATGGGATGCCCTCTGACGTCACGCTCCTCGAGCATACATAAAGCGAGCCAAACGCCGCTAGAATCATTTTGCTGTTCGAAGCAACATGTCTGTTTTGAGTCAACCAGCCTATTTTGCTCATGCCAAGGTGTTTCATCACGAGGGCAAGCCAGTGCCCATCGAATTGCCCATTGCCACGATTCCCAGGGATGGCAACGATCCCGAAATCATGTGCATCACCGTAAATTATGCCGGGCAAACATCCAAGTCGAAAGATTTACGATCGAACTGCAAAAGAATTCCTGTCTTCGTCTGGTACACCACCCGTTACCCAAGAGTGTGCCCGTGGAATACCTGCCCTTTTGCGTGAGGGGAAAATTTAGTCAGCTGGCCCGAGGCAACAGGGGCCTGATGGTGGTCAAAGGAGAGAAGCCACAAAAATTTTTCAAGAGCTTGGACTGTATGCCATGGCCATAGAGAACCAGCCGAATATCAAAGACATTTGTGAGGGAACCTTCCCAACCTCTGGTGGCCCGCCTGTCTCGATCGAATTGTTCATTGCCTGCATTCTGGAGGATGGCAAAGACCCGGAAGTGATTTGTATCACGGTGCACCACTCGAATCTCTTTACGACAGCCAAAGACAGCAGGGCCAACAGGTACATCAATGAACGGCTGAGCTTGAAGAGTCACCTGCCCGGATCTGTACCTCTCGAATACCTGTCTTTCTGCGTCAGGGGCAAGTTTTGTCACCTGGCCCAAGGAAACAGAGGCTTCATCGTCGTCAAGGGATCAGACCAAAAAAATTTTTGAAAAGCTTGAACTTTTTCAACCTCGAAATATTGCCCCATTTCCGGGATTTGAACGACCGCACCCTGCCTAACCACCTGCACGATCAGGTGCCAAGGACTCTGACATTTACGAGTGCACCATGGGGAAATCCATCGATTTGCGCGAAACTGCATGCAAGAATGCAAAAACAGACATTTGTGATGGAAAACCTTACCGAAAGCCCAACTGGTCCCAAGACACACAATATGCCAACGTTGAAGGTATCTTTTTTTTTTTTAAAACATGCGCCAGCCAATAGAAATCGTTTCACGTGACCTCATTAGAGTATAAAGGTCATCAGCCAAACATTCAATCATATGTTAATGCTAAATGTTTTTCGCTGTCAGGATTTGAAGTGATTAATATTCTTAAATTCTGTTAGTCTTATCGGTAAATGTTTTTAGCCCAAGTCCGAAAATTGGTGGTGGTCGCCCTTTTTCGGGTCAATTACTAAACCAAGATTGGAATAATATAGATTAGACTTACCTGTTGTCGTCTTCACACCAAGATTGAGGGCTTGTCTCGTTGAGTTGGCATATCCTCTGTTTTCTCACCAAGATTGAGGGCTTGTCTCGTTGAGTTGGCATATCCTCTGTTTCTCACCAAGATTGGAGGGCTTGTCTCATTGAGTTCGATGGTGTCCTCTGTTTTCTCACCAAGATGCATACATTTCTTTTCACATGCCAAGAATTTTTTAACCCCTTCAAGATATCTGAATTTCACAAATTGTCCTCTGGGATGGAATGAAAAATTTCCTCTCGCCCCGTGATAAAATATTTTTGGGAGAAATTTGAAAAATTTTATGCTGTTCGTACATGGTTGCTCTCAGTAGAAATTTAAAGGATAATTGAATCGAGACCCTAAAGACAACTTTGGGATAAAAAATTGGGTGAAAAGTGGACAATAGTCATACAAAGAGCCGTTTTAACTTTCCTTTCGTTGAAACCTTAAATGGGGTAGGTGAAAAATGTACAATTTCATATAAAAAAGCCGCTTAAAATGAAAAAGTGGGAATAAAACAACAAAAATACAGCGTTGAGATGGTTTTCGCCCAAACGAGTTGGTTTCAAAAAACGTCGTTTTCCATTTCCAATCATTTTTTGAAAGGGTCACGGTGCTCAATTATTTTTTCGACCGACTGTAGTTCGTCGCTTTCCTCTTTCAGGATTATATTCGAAATACCTATTTGGCATTTTTCTAAATGGTAAAATTTGTCGCTAATTTGCATTTTTAAAATCGGAAGTTCATCCACATTAGGTGATTCTTTCATAAGTTCCTCTTCTATAACTTCAGCATTCTGCGTAAACGACGTACGCAGCGATTTTCGTTGTGTTTTTAACTGTGTCACATCCATATATTCTTTCAGGCTCACAAACATAAACTACGAACTAAAACCGCGCCCCACGTTCGGGGGAAAATAATAAAACGTGAACTCAACGTTACACGATTCGTTACTTCTTATTGCAGGGTTGACATCTCCCCGATGTCTGGTTTTGGTTTAACTATTCTAAAAATACTGAATAGACTAGGATGTGACACATAAATCATTAAATCGCACAAACACAAAACACAACATTACATAGAGAAGTTTTTTGTACATCTAGATCTAGTGAAAGAACAGAGCAGCAACGTTATTGCGTCATTAGCTTGACGCTGATTAGTTGGAGAGGTGATGCCATTCGCAAAAACTATTTCATGTTGTAATTTTTATGGCAACGGGTGTATATGAGTTATTAGCGTCCCTTTGATAATGGTACCAGCTTTTTAAAGATATTGGTTATTGTTCTTGAATATCCCGTTTGAGATATTAAATA
Source organism: Trichonephila clavipes (assembly GCA_019973935.1). Taxonomy (NCBI): domain Eukaryota; kingdom Metazoa; phylum Arthropoda; class Arachnida; order Araneae; family Nephilidae; genus Trichonephila; species Trichonephila clavipes. The sequence continues at coordinate 32,787 of BMAU01020669.1, read as the reverse complement.
TTTTAAAGAACTCTCTGAATCATTGCGAGAATAACTATTTTTGAAGGTGAGTCTTAAAAAAGCAGTTTATGGATATGAGCGTAATTCCATTTTTTAAATCCTTTCGGCAAAGTTTACCCCAGCCATTTTCTCTCACAAATTTGTTCGTTAATTTGTTTATGTTTTGTTCGTTTAAATTTGCTTTTTAATATTTCTTTAGAGCGTAACTCTTATATAGGATTACGGAGAGTGAAATGGCAAATGTAATGTGAATATGGTATTGTAAAAATAACTCTTTGGCATTTGTCAACTTTCTGTCATCACTGTCTTGTTTGTTATTGCCTTTGAAGAGGAAGCTGCTACATGGATCAATATAGGAGTAAAATAAGATCCAAAATACTAACTATTGAAAGAGTAATTTTAAGTTATTTCATCGTCATTGATTTTTCCCCCTTCCAAATTTTTTTCAGCCTTCTTTCTCCTTTTACTAAATTTATGTTGGTAATACTTTCTTTTTAAATTCTGTCAATATGAACATGAATCCCACTTTCAGTATATAATTAAAGACATACATGAAATAAAAAATGCTTTTAATATTACTTTATTTTGTGTTCCTTAAATGTCTTAAGTAATATTATATAAAGTAAAGTAATGCAATAAACATCATTAAAAACAATTGCATAACACTAATGATCAGGAATGAAATTAAGAGTACCATATAGCATAACAATGGACATTTCTCCTGTTAGAATACACATTATGTTAATTATTCAATCTAAGTAAAGAATCTGTGTATCCACAGATAGAGATTATCATGTTTTGCATCAATTTGTACTATCCTGGAAGCAGCACATAGATATAGCATTTAAAAACCAGTTTAATAAAATTTCCTGAGTCACTCTTTATATAAAATGCTTCAGTTCACAAAATTCAAAAGTTTATATCCTCATTTTAAAGGTAAGTAAACTGTCCCACATTCACAGTATTAATTGATATTGTTGCCTTCTCCAGAAATTTAATTTTTTAATATATATAAACAATCTCTAAGTTTCTTTTTAAATATTCAAATCAATTTAAACATGGGCAAGTAAATCATTTTCATGTTATCATTAATCAACTAGACAGAAGATTAATTCTTCAAAGTGCTATGTGCTCCGTAAAACAAACCCAGCTACATAACAGTGCATGTAAAATGATAGGATACAGCATCAAATCTTAACATGATTCTCCAAAAATCTGATAAGAGATGGAATACGATCTGTGTGTTATTTTTTTTGTAAATAAGCTTTTGCTGCTTTCCAGTTTGTCATTTTGGCTTGGAAAAAAGCCAGATGAATTTAATGCCATGCAGTTTAAAGAAAATTCAGCATTACAAAAACCTTAATTTGTGCTCTATTTGCTTCAAGGAATTAGTTTTGCTGATTTCTGTTATTAAAAAATGCAGGTAAATCTTGTACAAATTTTATCTTACTTTCAGGTTTAATTATTTAAATCTACATGAAAGCCTTAAACTTTTAAAAACCTACATAAACACTAAAGGAATTTGTTAAAACAATTCTCCTCTGTTTAGCAAACCTTATAAAAAGAAAAGAACTTTCTATAATTTGACAGTAAAATTAAAAACTTAGCCTAACCGGTTTTTCTATAATGCTGAAAAACTGGACGTGGATTTTGAATAATTTTTCAGAATGTTAAATGTTACAATGGTAATATTACATCTTGATTTCAATATCCTGTTGAAAATATGATTTTTTTTTAATTTCTTTTTTCAGATGGAATTGAACCTTTTTTTTTTACACTTTGTTTCTAATATGCTGAAATAATATTTAACTTAAATGTTAGAATAAATCTCACATTCAGAATTTTACGGGTGCAATATGATTAATTGGGTGTTATAATCACTGGAACTTAATATGAATTACAGGAATCCATGCAATGTTTTAACAAAAAGACAGTTTCAGAAAACACTAAAAATTCATGATAACTGAAAGTTTTACTTATAAATATTCATTTGATCAGTTATTGACTAATTAATTTTAAATATACAAATATGTTATTAAATATAATAATTTGTATAAAAGATGTGTTATAGTGTAAAATTTATTGCAAAAAATTTGGCAGTTTTTCTCGCCAAATAAGGGAGCCATGCTAGGATCCAACCATAAAAGTGATATATTGATTTAGTGTAAAAATTATTTTATACTTGGAAACTGAACAATGTGTTCCACGAAAATATTTTGAGTGACAACAAGATCTTTCAAAATATGCATACAAAACCCTTTTTCAGAAATTCTTTATTATAGATGTTTGATTTTAAAATTTTCATTTCAGTCAGAACTCTATCCAAAGCTGTCTTTTTACGTCCAGTTGAGCTTTTATTTTAATAGAAATGTTACTATTTTTTCAAATTATGTATCAACTTACATAAGTTAGCATAACAGTTATTTATTGATTATCATTGAGTTATCTCAATACAGTATTTGTTTTAAAATCTTAATGTTCCTTGAGTAGAATAAATGCTTGAAATCTTTTTTATTTATATATGCTATGGTATTCATAATTGTGAACTTTATCTGCAAAAGATTATTTTTTATTTTTGTTTATTAGTATGTTTACGCATATGTAATAATTAGTAAAAGTAATAGGGGAGACCTGTGTACCTCGGGCCACCCCATTTTATTTGAATAATATTTAGTTCTAAGTTTTATTACTCTTATGGGGAGTGACAACACAAAATCCTACTTTGAATTTTTGCATAAGAAATCTGTGGCAAGCTATAAATAAAAAACATTTTGGCATGGTCTGAAGTAACTTTTTGCAGATCATCTCTTTTTATATTGTTGTACAAAGATAAGTCAAATATTTTACTTTGAATTCTAGTACATAATTTTGTTACTATCATTTAGATTTTAAATAAATCCCCACTTTTTTTTATGTGGGTTTTTCTGCAGAAGATATTTGTATGAAATTACCGAGTCTTGTACTTGAAACAATTGCAAGAGAGGAGTGTATATTTTGTGTTCTCAAACGTTCACTGTGCTTTAATCATAAGAAATATGTTTGCTACTGTTATTTTTAATAAATTAAATCTGTGGTGCGACATCCCATTAGGGACAAAGCCTACTGCGCCCAACTCACTATATATGACCTTGGGCCCTGAGGTGCATGAGCAGATGTTCCGGTCAGGTAGTCAGTCTGATGTGAAAACCCCCAGTGTTAAGTTCCCAAGCAAGCTTGGTACTCATTTTATCAACCCATTGAAGGTATGAAAGGCTGAGTCAACCTTGCCTCGGACCAGTGGTGTGGAAGCGGGATGAACAACTTTTTAGCCACTGGGATTGTATTGTGTTTATTATTCAGGATTATTTCTTTTGTTTATACAAACATAATAATTCATTTAATAAAAAGAAAAAATTCTTTAGGATTATAAAAACAGAAACGTAATTCTAAACAATTTCTGGTAAGCATAATACTTTAAGTAAGTCCAACAGAGGTGGCCGAAAACCAGAGAGATGTAGAATCTTGACAGACACTCCAGAAAAGGAAGAAATCAAGGAACATCATGTGATCATAATAGCAAAGACAGAAAAAAGAAAGGAAACTTGTAAAAAAACTTTAGTTTTAAATTGAGGCAGTTTCATCTGAAAAATTATCAGATATTGAAGATTCTCATTCCACTGATAATGCAAATTCTACAGTACTTGATGTAAGGGATACTATATTTGAAAAAGACGATTTTTGTTTAACAAAAATACAAGGCAAAGAAACTGAATATTTTTATGTGGCACAAGTAATAGATGTTAAAGAAGAGAACACTACAGTGTTAAACTTCTGAAGAATATTGCATGTTCAAATAAGTTTCTTTATGTGAAAGAAGAAACTTATGAAATTGACAACAGAACTGTTGTGTTAAAATTGCTGAAACCACAATCTGTTTGTGCTTCAGAGAGACACTGTTTGGAACCAGTTTTTTTAACTATAATGTTGAATGAAAATGTTTCCTATTGATTACAGCTTGAAACCCAACTTCCAAGCGAAGGCCCTAGTTATAGCAGCTGCTGGCTCTAGGTACAATGATGTCATTGTACCTAAGGCTAGTAGTGAAATTTTTTAAAAACCGTTTATTTCACAGAATTTATTATTTTAAGTACTTATATGAACTCCAATTGGATGGTATTTAGTATAATGGTGAATGCATATCAGTTTCACATTCTTAAAGAGGGTAGTGGCTCTGTTTTTTTCTGCATTGAGAAAAAGTGCCCCTAAGTGCACAGGTTTCCCTTAATTATTTTTGTGTCTAATTTATTTACATTCATGTTTAAAATTTTTAAAGCGGTATGAATAAGAATAGTTATGTTAATATAAAATTATATACACTCTTTGATATTTCTAAATAGATAAAACTTTCTGTAATTTTCTCAAATTATTTTCCCTTATATCTAGATGTTCGACGATAGCTTGTTTGAGCCGCAGGGGAACTTTTTGGTGAAGAGGGGTGGGATGGTTATTCAACCACCCCAGAGGCACACTGACCTCCATACCATCCCCCAAGATGGGAATGAATTTATTCACAGGGCAAGGTTGGAAGATGATGATGATCTTGAGAACTCATCTCTACTTTCAAAGATGAAGGCATTGGAATTGGTTGCAAAGGAAAAGGCTCGGGATTTCAGCCTTTTTGCCTCAAAGTTGCAGATGAAGAAAACGATTCTACAACAAAAGTTTCCTAGGAACCGTGAAGATTTTTACCCAAAAAGTGATGAGGTGGAATGGTGCCGATTTCTCTTGGGCTCCAAATTGTGTTCAAAAATCTATAGAACACGTGATACTGGGGTTCAAGGCCATTTACCTCTTTTAAGTCTTATTTTGTATTTTAGTCAAGATGAGATACAAATGTTAATTGAATATATATATGAGTGGTTTTTAGAGATTGGAATGGAAGAAGCCATGTGTATGTGGCTGTATGCTCTTTTTGCTTGTTTAGAAAAACCTGTCGATGACAATTTTCAACAGGTTTTGGAAAAATTTCATTTTGAGTACAAAAGGTACTTGAAGCACGATTATAAATATGATGTCTGAGTGTATTTCATTTTAGTTTTACTGTACCAAAACTTCTGTGCTTATTAAGGCAACTGAGGTCTTGGATCAATTTATGATGGAATGCCTGAAAGTTCTTTTTACAGTTCAAGTTTTTTATTTATTTACTTTTTCTTGCATTGTAACACTTTACATCTGAAGTAAACTAAAAAAAAACAGAAAACATTCCAATTTATTTTCACGTTTTTTCATTCTTTGTTTCCTGTCAAACCAGGTGTATCTCTTTGTACTTGTTTGTGTAAAATGTAGATAGTTCCTTTTATTTCTGTAGTCTACTTTTATTGGTGTTAGTGTGTGTTTATTCATCAAGAGAGCATAGTGCATCATTTATAAATAGCTAGATTAATCATTTTTTTCTCTGGATAAAATTGAATTTCTTAATGTATTGGTATGATAATTAAATCTCATAATTTATAATTTATATGCTTTCTTGGAGAAATAGTTCATCTTTGTCATTGTAGTTTTGTGTATTTTGTGTTCAATAAAATTAAAAATATCAATATCTTTATTTAATAAGAATTAAGCATACATATCAATATAAAATGTGTCATAATTGCTGAGGTTGATTAGTTCTTCCAACAATATTATCTTTTATATTTTAGTTGATTTATACAAGTATTGTTACAATTTATATAGTGAGTAATAATTCTGTAATCAGAAATTGAAATATTCAAAATGCACTTTAATAAAATCAAAATTGAATGCATCTCTTTTATTATAAATATTACGTAATATATAATCCCTCTCTTTATTTATATATGTAGCATAGTTGAGGCCTTTTTATGTTGGTTACTTGTTACATAGATTAGTCTATAGTTATTTATGATGGTTGATGTTCCATGTTGATGGGATTGAGGAAGCAGTCCTTTGTGGCAGGAAATCTTGTTTATTAAACATGGTGAGACACACAAACATTCACATCTTAAACAATAAACAAGGAATGGACGACACTACATATATAGCAGAAGCAACAAGCAGCCGGGACATTTCACAGGACGAACATAAATACATCGAGATTAACACAAAAGATGTTCACTTTTATACTGGAAGTGAAGGTCACGTGACTCCTTTGTAATGAACTAAAACAGGTGGGAAAGAGATTTTTCTGATATAATAATAGTATTTGATTATGATTAAGATTGATGCATTCATTTTGAACCATAGAATTAAAAGTTATTTAAAGGTTATTAAAAAAGAGTTAGTTAATATATATAAAAGGATGCTAGAGGGAATTATTACATTTCTCCCCTCTGTAAGATGCATGTGTGTGTGTGTACACCAGGGCCCTTACCACACCCTCCTATCTTACAGAGATACTAAGTTTAAAAATTTTGAATAAAATTGTTATTATTAGTTTAAAAATTTTACTGGTAACATGATCTCCAACACAGGAATTAGATAATATAAAAACAAATATATACCATAAAAACTGTAAAACATGGGTACCTACTAGGGTTTCTTTCCCGAGAAATCATAAGATTTCTATACTTTTTCTATTCCCAGGAATCGAACGGGGCTTCAATTATCTATGAAGTAGTTATTTTTGACTTCACTGCAGATTTCAACCTCGGACATCGTTAGCTGACCCTACTGTGACAATTTGCGATCATTCACCCCGAACTTCCTGAACGAAGGAATGTTCGTGGGGTAACAGTGTAATATGATAAAGAAAGATTAAAGCTTTCGTTGGATTGGTGAGAATTTTTCCAGCTAGCTGTGGGTAGGAGTATCTGTCCAAATTAATTTCTATCTCTGTATCAAGCTTCGTTAACAAGAAGTATTTGGTTTTTAAAGTAATCACATTTCCTAGCAAATTAGCACTGTCTGATCGAAGTTTCAAGATCTTGATTTATGTGGATAACGTAAGTACTAATACTTAAAACTATTATTTGTTTAATCTTTTTCAAAAAAAAAAAAATTCGGATACTTGTCTTTATTATGAGCTATTTAATTGGATGAGCAATTTGAAGAAGGGAATGAGCCCACAAACTGTTGGGGGTAGAATATTTTTATAAACAATCTCGCGATATTTCTTATTTTTCGAAACCTAAATTTCGAGTGAGATTCTTAATATTTGTTTATCTTTATGTAACTACAATTCCATAAACAAGAAATCGGTTGTACAAATAAAATACCTTAAATACAATAATTAAAATTTTTAACGCACGTAATCGGCACTTCAGCAGCAAATGAGTTTTCACGTATTTATTAATATTTATCTCTTAGTAACAACCTTAATAATTAATAATTGATTCACCTTAGACTGGTTAATTTTCAAACGCCTATGAGTCAGTAAAGGAAGGTTAATTTTAGTAATTATTTTTCAAATGTGAATTTTTCCCCCCGAGATTTTTAATTTATAAAATCTTGAATTCTAACATTGTTTCCATGCCAACACAATTTTTTTCTTTAGTGCAAAATTAAATAAATAAAAAAAATTTAAAAAAAACTTTTAGTTTGGGGAAAGATTTTTTCCTCTGTGTACGTATATGATAAAGTTGAAAATGAAAAATCGAGACAGTAACAGCATCTGCAAAATAAAGATAGTGTGACATTTATTTATTATAAACTAAGCAAATTCTTTTGTATTCGAATTTTTAATAATTTCTTTCTTCAGAATAATTATTTATTCCTTCGAAGTACTTTTTTCTGTAGATTTCGTTACAAACTGCCTTTTTAAATTATTTATCAAAACATCTAGGGAATTTCATTGAGTAAAAAGGCAGATTTTAAAATTTCTGTTTGCCTCACAAAATGATACTAATTTTGCGGGGAGCATGGATGAAAATATATTTGTGATAAACTATTTACTTTCTAAACCTTTGTCAGGTTTATTGATAGTTATATTACATACACATTTTAATACAAATTCAAACGTTTAAAAATCTGAAAATTAATCAGTCGAGGCTAAATTGAAAACTGAGGGAAAGAAACAGTCTTTCCAGAACAAAAACTGGAACTGATGATATATATATACTTAACTTTTGGCATATATTTATAGTCCTATATTTGATTTGCTTCTTTAGATTTATAGTATTTTAGTATATATATATACACATACATACAGTCGGACCTCTATTTAACGAAGTCGCTAAAACCAGAAGAAAAGTTCATTATGTGGAAAATTTGTTAAATAGCGATTCCTCTTTCAATATTTTTATGTTCTAGGTTCCAGGAAAAATTTGCAATATAGAAAGATTTGTAAAATGGTGGTCTGGCTGCTATATATATATATATATATATATAAATATATATATATATATATATATATATATATATATATATATATATATATATATATATATATATATATATATATATATATATAATAGAAACGAAACGAAAAATATTGTTTCAAGTTTTGTTCTGAACATAAAAATTATATTGCATTAAGAGGGTCACTCTTCACGAAAATCCATGAAATAATCGATTTTTCAATTTTGATTGAAACATAAAATACCATTCTTTTTCTTTCTAATGCAGTTTAAATTTTTGCTCTAGCTTAATTAGAAGTATTTTTAATATATTTTTTTAAAAGTTGTTTACATTTGTCAAACCCCAAAACCGCTGATTGCCACGCCCTCTCAAATCAAAACAAAAGACACATGCTACTTTTCAGCCTTATCAAATGGTTTAAATTGATTAAAAGAATTTATTTTGATCAGCAGCTTATCCAGGAAAGAAGTGAAGTGAATAGTTATAGATGTTTGTTTACTTACAGCCTATTTTTTACCTCCTTAAATGCAACGGATTTCTGCGATCGTTTTCAATAGTGTTTTCCATCAAAAACATTAATAAAACATTTACAAAACGTTTTTTAAACTCTGTTAAGTAATAAAATGTTTAAAAAACGAAAGAGTTTGGAAAGAAATGTACAACATTCCAAACTTTTATGGATTTAAATGTTGATAAGTCAGACAATTTCAACATAAATAAATCAGCTTTAAAATCTAAGTTAGGTAAGTTTAATAAAGAGTATGTTTCTTTTTTAGATTCATTTGAATGTTTCTGTGAAATTCCTGACATTATACTGTTCTTTTGTGCTTTGAAACAACATTAATTACATAAAATTAATGTAAAAACCAAGGTATTCACATAAATTTTGGTCACCAAATCTAGGGTTTGGCTGTATACAAAATTGTTAATATGTTGTAACTTTTGTGGTCTTATTCAAACATTTCTTATTACCAGGTTTTCTAAAACAGTAGTTAATCAAAAAAGGTACAAAATTATATGAAGTGGACGCAATAGAATTTCATATGCTATGAGGTCTATTTAAAAAGTAGCAAATGCAAAAATATTTTGCGGAGTTATGCATTTGTCACTTACACCATAGTGGTTTTGTGATTCCATGCATACATTAAATAATGTGACAGAGAAAGTAACCAAAGTGTCTATGGCTTTAGCTGCTGCCGAAACAATATTTAATAATGGATAACCAAATGTACCAGTGGCTATCAATGGTACCTGGCTAAAAATAAGCTATATATTTCTAAATGGTGTGGTTACGGCAGTTAGTTTGGACACTGGGAAAGTTGTTGATGCTAAAATATTATCGCAGAAATGTTTGTGTAATTTTAACAGCGATGTACATAGCAATGAGTGTTCGGCAAGTTACATTAAAAATAGTAGGGGAATGGAAGTTGAAGAGGTGCACTTTTTTTTTGTATCTCTCATCACTCGCAGACATTACACAATTTACGATATACACAATATTTGGACTATATGGGAACTCTAAAGCATACAAATCAGTTTTAGAATCTAAAGATATGTCAATATTGAACAATTAGAATGTGTTAATCATGTTGAGAAAATGATGGGGACATGACTTAGGGCCTTAAAATTAAAATTAAAAGACAGAAAGCTTAAAGACAAAAAATCTCTAGGATGCCGTAATGGCTTGACAGATGCTGAAATAAACAAATTGCAAAGTTGCTATGTTTTGGCTGTTCAAAACAACTCGGGAAAATTTGTCAGCCATAAGGCAAGCTATATGGGCTATAATTTTTGATAAAATGTTCACACAGGTTTGAATCTACGACACGGTTTATGCCCCATGGGATGTGACTTGTGGTGTAGATTTAATATGTCCACATACTGAAAGGTTACACATACAAGCATAAACACGACTTACCTATTGTAATTAGGAATTACATAAACAAAGTATTTAGAGGTTACTAATCTTGAACATTTATCTGGATGCTTGCTTGATAAAACTTAAAATATTAGTGAAAGCGGAAATAGTTTTTGGTGTATAATTCCAAAAACTGTATTTGTGCAATTGGGAACTTCAAAAACTATAGTATATGAAGCTATATACTTATATAATCAAAGCTTCATTACCAAATTGAAAGTTTTAGATGTATTAAACATTCAACACCTGAATTTTACCAATGTCGAGCATTGAAAAAAGTAGATCATCCGTGTATTAGGAAAGCAGAATAGTCAGTTTTACAATGAACCAAAGAAGCCAGAATTAAAAACAAACAATTAAAATGTAGGCAAGAAGATGATCTTGCAGATGACACTAGCAATCCCCAAGTTATAGTTCTGGTATGCATTAGTTAATAGTAAGTTTGTACTTTAAATCACTGTTTCTCAAAAGTGTAAATTTCAACACAAAAGGAACATTTTTGAAAAAACTACTTATATTTTACAGCCTTGAAACTTTGCACATATGTTAACACTATACAAATAAATATTTTAATGAGATATTTTGTCAAAAAAATTATTCAAAAAATATTTATGGATTAAAATGTACAAGAATTTTCATCGTTTTAAAATTTTTGACGTGTTACTCCACATATGAATTTTTTTTAAAAAAACTAATCAAATTTTGAAAAATGCTCCCATTAAAATAATAAAAGCAATACAATGAATACACAAAAAAAAATTCATGACTGTACAACCAGCCAATTTTTAAAAAATGTTCCTTAAACTTGGTCATTTTTAACATTACGGAGATAGGGAAAATGCTGCGTGAAGTGACCCCCTTAATTAATTGTTCTGTTGATGTAACACATCCAATTATTTGACATCTACTTATTTTTCTTACAATTTATATATTTCTTTCAGATATAGATATAAACGTAACCATTTGAAATATGTCTGTCTCAATTACAAAGTCCTTTGTTTGGCAGTATTTCATAAAAAATAAAAATGAAGAAAGCGCAAAATGCATGAAATGTAGCAATATTTTGAAGTGTAGAGGTTGGTCTACAAGTGGTTTGCTTCGGCATTTACAAATTCAGCATAATATATCGAAAGCAACTCAATCCGTTTCGTCAGGATCACAAAATACTGAAATTACTAAGAGAAAAATTGATAGTGATAATGATATCAGAATTACTTCTGAACAAAAGAAACCCTTATTATCATATTTTCTTAAAGAAAAAAAAAGAAACACTAGAGGAAATTGTAAGTAAACTTGTTTGTGTAGATGGATTCACGGTAAATGCAATAACAAAAAGTAACTTTATTAGGAAGTCCTTACATGATAAAGGTTATTCCTTTCCTCCAAACCCTAGTGATGTTATGAAGCTTGTATATATACAATATAATGTGATTAAAGCTCGGGTTACTAATGAAATTTCATCAAAGTTAAACGCAGGACTTCGTTGTAGCTTGACACTCGATGAGTTAACATCGCTTAAAAATAGACGATATTTGAACATAAACGTTCACTTCAATGAGAGTGAAATCTTTAATTTAAGAATGCTAAGAATTAGTGGATCCTTTTCAGCAGAAAATTGTGTTAAAGCGTCTGAGACTAAACTACAGGAATTCGGAATCACAACAGAAAAGCACATAGTTGCATATGTTACTGATGGTGCTAGTATGATGGTTAAGTTCGGAAAAATAATGAGTTGTATCACTTGTGCTATGCACACGTCATACACCTAGCCGTGTGCGATGTGCTTTATAATAAACAAATAGATTTGGTAGAAAACACTGTTGAAGTAGAAGATAAATCGCATGAAGAAGAAGACAATGGTGAAAGTGAAGAGCTTGCAGAAGATTTAGACAAAGCATTAGATTTAGAATTTGAAAGCGGTGTAGGAATAGATGCTTTGTTTCATGTCACCTATGCAGAAAAAAATTCCACAACTAACATAAATGAAACTATAAAAAAGATTAGAAATGTAGTAAAATTATTCAGAAAGTCCCCTATAAAGAATGATATTTTACAAAAATATGTTATGGCAACAAAGAAGAGTTTGGCTGTGAAAAGATGGGTTTGTTTGGATACCAAAACACGCTGGAATAGTTTGTTGGCAATGCTTGAAATATTTTTAGAAATAAAGTCAGCAATTTCAAAAGCATTAATTGACATTAAAGAAGAATAAATGAGGGTCAATGTAGAGTTTGAAACTGTGACTACAATTGTAAAAGTCTTAAAGCCAGTAAAAATTGGCTTAGAAAACTTTTGCAGTCGAAATGCAACTTTGCTAACTGCAGAAGGTGTATTTTCTTTCGTCATTGGAGATTTGTACGAACAAAATTCAGAATTTGCAAAAAATATGAAATATTCTCTAATCCAAAGAATTAATGAGAGACACAATGTTAATTTAATAGGATTAATGCAATACCTGAATTTTGGGAGAAAATACGAAGCAGCTGCAGTTACTGGCGATATTTCGCGATTGCCTGGTAAAAATTGTTTGGTTAGACAAGCCCAAATGATAGGGACAAGGCTTTTCTGCGAAGAAGAGGAATCAATATCCAACTCTTAACACTCAGAAGAAGAGAGCATAGAGATTTTGAAAGAAAATCCTCTGGCATTAGACGAAAAATTAGAGAAAGCAATTTACTCTAAAACAAGTTTTATATTGTTCAACCAAAAAAAGTACCAGTTTCAACAAAATCATGAAACAAGAGATGCAGTTGTTCGACTCGACTGAATATCCATCACCAAACATTATAAAACTTTGTGATGCTTTAAAAACAATTCTTCCAACATCAGTTGAAGCCGAGAGAGCATTTTCTGCTGCTGGACTGTTCGTTACAAAGCTTAGAACTAGGTTGAGTGATAAAAGTATTAATTGCTTATGCTTTTTGAAATCTTATTTTAAAAATGAATAATCAATTTATTGTATATTTTTTGTATTTTTTAGTCATTATATAAATAAGTATCACTTTTGGAGTTTATATGTATCCTTATTTTATATAATTATTATTGATTTTATTTAAAAATAACTTGTTTTTTTAAATTTTTTTGAAATTTTGATGTATTTCCGGGAATCCCGGGAACGACAATTGCATTCCTGGGATTTCCCGGACATTCCCGGGAATGGAAAAACCCAGGAAATCAGAAACCCTAGTACCTACAAATAGCATTCAAAATGTGTTAAAATTCAAAATATAATAAAGCTCAAAACATTCACATTTTCTTGAGTGTCTGAAATAATAATGCTGGCACCAATTAACGTTACATAATAAAAATACACAATATCAAAAATGAACACTTGAAATGGAATGAAAAAAGAAAAAAAGTATCAAAATAATCTATATATATATATAAATGTTGTGTTGGTTTTGTGTATGCTCTCATAACTCAAAAAGTTCTGCATGGATTAATCTGAAATATTGACACAACGTTGCATTTGTCTCCGGTCAGGATCTTATGTACTTTTATTTCAAAATTCTCTAAATTTTTTTAATTTAATTTTTAATTGATTTTTGGTGTTATGACGTCATACGACGTCACAATTCGCTCTGAATGCGAAAATTTAAACTTTACGCTTAGATTTTTCCAAATTATTGTACAAGTCTTCTATGGTTATGTTTATGCGTTGTCATATTTATCTATTTATTGTCCTTTGATACGTAATTGGGATTATTTTTCGAATAAATCTTTTTTTAAAAATTATTCTTTCAAGAACTCAAATTTTGTTTTGTAGGTTTGGCAACAGTTGGATAGCATTATCGCGGGATGTTTACGACTTTGATTAAATTCTACATCGTGTTTTTTCTGTAATTTTAAGCTAAATTTATTTCTCTTTATTAAGCGAAAATGAAACTAACATAATTGACTTCTGTACTCTACTTATTTTTCTACCAAATAGTTTCCGTCAACCATTTACCTGAAATAAACAGACGTAGCCAAATGCCGCGATATAACACACACACATTCAATGTTTGGAAACAATATTTTTTCCCACTTGGAGATATTTTAATGTGACGAAATTAATCGACGGAGTTTTTAATAGGAATGTTTTTTTTTTTTTATACAACTTTTTAAACTTCTTTTGATTCTTACGTATTATCGCAACAATCGCCAACTTTAATGATAACTCGCAAAGTTGGCCATTCCATTTTCGCAGATGTTGTACGCGCGGAATTGGCAATCGTGATTCGTTTTATACAATATCGCTAATAGGTTGCGATAATACGTAAGTACCTTTCATTTGATGTTAGTATTGAAATACAAATGGTAAAACTAAGATTTTCTGATTTTGAGTCATCATTGCACCTTATTTTGTTTTTCATTGCTTTATAAGATTATTACCTTCTTAAACAGATTCCATTAGTAATTTGTTAAAAAAAATACTGGAAGTTATTATAGTTTGTTTTTGTCAGGGACGTAGAGCTACCGCTGTATCAATGATGCAGGAGCCCCAACGAATGTTATTACAATTCCACTCACATGGTGCTCATATCTGAAAAAAGGCCACAAAGGAATTCGGATACAAGGCCCACTCAGAGCTGTTTTGTAATTTCATATGTTTTTCTTTAAACCTTCACTTTAACTGCAGTCAATCGGCTTGAGTACATAAAATAGTATTGCAGAAACTCGAACTTAGGTCATCATACTGGCCAAGCAAACGCATTGCGAGGGATAAATGCTGATCAAATTAGAGTAAGCATCAGTGAATGAGCAAAACAGACAGAGGGCTCAAATACATGTTGAGGAAGCAGGTTATCATAAGATTGTAATTATTTTTTTCAAATTTTACTTTCGCGTTGATAAAGATAGTTCAGCTCTTTTTATGTCAATTACTGTTAGAATTGTGTATCATTTTTATATTTATTTTTAAGCACAGAATATTTACTTTGGATAATTTTTATATATAAAATACTAAATTTAATTATGTACACTATGTATGTGTTTAGCGAGTAGTATACCGATTAAAATCTTCCACCTACCGTAAAATCCGGCTTTTAACGCGCACTTTGAACACAAAAAATAAGATCGAAATTTGCAGGTGTGAGTTATACGCTGGGTATAAAAATGAGGGCTTTAAAAATAAAAAAAATAAATGAGCATAAAAAAGTTAAACTTCTAAATGTTTCGAAATACTATTTATTTAAAAGACATGACATTCTTATTGAACTTAAAAGGTAGTAGTTCTAAAAGTATAATATTTTTTCAATTGCTTAGATAAACACCTTGAATAAATCGCTTCTAAACATAACAGCATTGCATTTGTACATTTCATGTTTCTTCGTAAAAAAAGGGTGCACAATATATAGCGAATATACCTAAAATTTAAAAATTGCAGCTTGAAAGTATGGGTGTGCGTTATATGCCGGACTTTACGGTATTTTATCTTTCTCCAATGAATCTAAATTAAATTAATATATAATTTTTTATGGTACTTATATTTTTCTTTAGTCGGCCATTTACCTAAAATCAAAAGACATCGCCAAATACTACAATATGCATTCAATAAGGAAAGAACATTCTATGCCTGTTTGTGCACAATAATAATACTTTTTTGCACTTGGTAGTGAATTTTTCCACGAAATAGTTATTGTAGTTTTTAATAGTTGGGGCAAAATAACATTAGACTCACAAAATATCTTTTTGTGTAACTTCAGAATTTTATTTGGTGTTACTGTGAAACATAAATGGAAAAATTAAGATTTTCTTATGTATATTTTGTGTTTGTTTTGATATTTATGTATTATCGCAACCATATTGGCAACATTAGCATTTAATTGCCAATTCACCGTGTATGATGCGAACAAAATCGGGGTTGATATAGTTGCAACAGTACCCAAGAACCTTTGTTTACAACTTTTTTTTTTGGTGATTTTATCAAAATGATAATTTGTTGTTAATAATTGGTTTTTGATAGCTTTTTATCATTTAAGTTTGTTATAGCTAGCTAGCTGTATCCAATCATGTTTTCCTGTGGCTCAGTCTGGTTAAAAAGAAAGAAAAGAGAAAGCACACATTTCTAATATCTTTAACTGCTTGCACTTGAGGTATGATTTTTTTTATAAAAAAATGTGGAAATATACATTAACAAAACTTTTCTAAATAGATTTATTTCATTTGTAATTTGTTAACAGAATACTCCCAAGTTATTATGGTTTTTTTTGTCATGTTATGAATCTAAAATTATTTCCACTGTCTCCATAGAAGAGGTTCCAAGTTTGAAAACAAATTTAAAATGACTCTTCTTGAGGTGAAAGGGTTAATTTTACAATGCTTATGAGTAGACATTTTGTGTTGCTTCATTTTCTGTATATATACAGAAATTGTCTGCTGTGCCTACTTTAGAGCAGTAGTTGCCATTTTTTTCAACACTTCATGAATCACTTAATGTATAATTTTATAATTAGCGTTTTACTAATAGGATTGACCTCTATGTGGTGGAGCACTATAGTTATATTTACGTCTTTATTTAATCTTCTATGCCCTGAAAATAAGCTTCATGAAAAGCAACAATCAACAAACTAAAATGTTTTGCCTACAATTTTCCAAAAAATGGTTGAGGTTACCAAAAATCGCTAACCTTAGGAATTTTATTTTTTTGTTTAGTTATTTCGGTAACTAAAAGCTTTTAATAAAGAATAATTCGTGTTCCGTAATATGTTATTTTGTTGTTCATCTTTTTTTAAACTGAATCTTCATAAAAGTATAAATAATTTCCCAGTTTTTCTGCATACCATCCAAAATTTTTCAAGCATCACCAATTGGTGACTGCTGTTCTGTAACACACATCAGTAATTATGTATTAGCATCACTGTAAAAAAATTGGTGCCATGTGTATTGTACCTTAATACCTAAACAATAAAGATTCTAACATTTTTTTATGAAAAAAGAAATGGAGGGAAAATGTTGCAATTTGCATGGCGGTAATTTGGCTGCGGTGATGCTAATATATAAGTACACAGATAACAAATAATTGTCCATGTGAAAAGCTGTCTGTGTCTAGATATAAGCCACTCTGTTTTAAAGATAGGCCCTTAACTTTGTTGATAATAATTGCTAATACTAATCGAGTTGTGAATTGCAAAAATACTCCCATCATTATCAACACTTTGTCGTAGTTTTCTGCTGCAAAATCCGTGTTTATATTGGAATTTTCCTGGCGTATTCGATTAAAAATACCTTCAGCCTCTCATTGCGTTGAATTTCAGCTGTGTCAATTGATGCACGTTTAAAGTTAAATATTTCATTAGCATTTTTTATTTTTTCCTTTTCTTTTTGCTCCTGATTTTTCTTTTTTTTCATGTTTTGAAATTTTTTTTGTTTTAATTTTCTTTTCTTTTTAAGTGTAGTTTTAAGTTTTTAAGAAATTTTATATGCTTTGTTTGAATTTTTTTCTTTTTAAGTGCAGTCAATTGGCTTCACTAGATAAAAATAATGCCTTGCGGGAAATCAAACTCAGGTTGTCATACTTGCAAGGCAAAAGTACTACAATGAGTGTAATGGCACATCAAACTGAGAAAGAATGGAATTTAGCAGATGAGAAAATCAGACAAAGAATGTCACAAACACAGGCTGATTGCGCAGCAGAGCAACATGCATCCAGACTTGAGGATGCACATTTACAAGCACATCATTCGTGTTTTACAACATCAGAAAGACGTTAACCAGAAACAGCACATCTGCGTCAAACATGACTTTGTGGTGAGCAACCACACAATAACAGTCAACTTGGGAACATTCTAGGTTCAGGCAGCATGTTGTCATTTACACAACGATGGAAGTGTATCCTTATTGCGCAATGTTCTGGAATTTAAGGGAGAAACCAAAGGAATGTTTTGTACCACTGAAAAAATTAAACTGCCTCAACTCAGAGAACAGAGCCATTACAAATTTTGCTTGCTAGATATACTGCGGAATCAAAACATTTCCTATATAACACAGGAAACACAATTCATGTTTCCAAGTGACATTGTTTGGATAAATGTGCATTTGTGAACACACCTATGATTTAATAAAAATATCCAAAAGCACCGTAAAACTACCCAATTCCCTCAATGTATCCAGAGTGGAGCCATTTAAAATTTATCTTCAAAATTGAGATCGCCACTTTAAAGACAATGCAAAAAAATTTAGGTTCATAACATGATATAAGAACAAAAATAAGCTGTAATAACTTCAAGCATTTGGTTAACAAATTATAAACATCCGTTTAGGAAAGTTTTTCGTATATATATTTATACATTTTTTTATAAAAGATCATACCTGTAATGCAAATTATTTAACATACTGAAAATATGTCCTTTCTGTTTAACAAGACTGAGCCACAGCAACGCGTGGCAGGGTACAGCTAGTCATAGTATAAAATATCATGAATGACAAACATCTAAGTTTGTCTCGAAAATATAAATAGACTTCTTTCTCTAAAAGTAATTTCAAGAATCTTAATCAGACTATTAAGGAGGGGGGAATTTAATTCAGACTCTTCCCTGTTTCCATCCAAAAGTATACATTTCCCCAAAACTGAAACAGAATACTGAGATGAAAACAGGAAAAACTCTGGCTGGCTTGGAAGATGGACCTTGTGTTTTGCACATTTATAAGACCTGTTATCATTTCTTATTGTGTTAATTTCACAACAACAGTTAAAAAGGAAAGAAATACTTATCTTAAGGTCGCGCGACATCTATTTTTCAAAAACTTCATTTATCTAACAGATGGCGTTGTTTGCAACTCGGATGACGTCAAAGTGATATTTGTAAAAGGTAACCCTTACTATAGCATCTGTTTGTGGTTAAGAAATGATTGACAGATAGTGTTTCAGAACGCCTTTCGCGGTTTCAGGTAGTCCTAGAATTCCGCGGAAATGGGTGTGCGCACAGTCTTTTTTTTAAATCCGTGCGAATGTTTTGGGATATCCGCGAGCGAATGAACAAGTACGTTTACATTTTCTTGGGTATCATAAACAATGCCCATAGGGTTGAAAATAAAGATGGAATTTAGAAAGGAGTTTTACTTTTTGGAGAAAGGATTTGATAGACCTCCAGTTTTATTTTTGTAGAGATATCTTTTTTTTTTTTGTCTTAGCGTATTTAATTCAATTTTTTTTATAGGTATGTAATAAATTTCTTTCTGCTCATATCTTAGATACAAATCGTATTTAAAATTGCTATCTAAGAATACTCATCAGGGAAATAATCATTTTCAATTTGAGTCTTTCACAAGAAAATGTCACTTTTCTAAGAAACTAACCACTAGAGCAATAATTCTTGTACAATTCTGTTTTCAAACACATCAATTTCTTGTTTTACAAAGTAATGTTATTATGTCCGATACGCATGAAAGTATGACAAAAATTTCACTAAACTACCTTCGTCGCTAAACCTGAAAAAAAGTTCGTTATTTGGAAAATTTCGTGAAATGGTGATTTATCTTTCAATATCGTTTAAAAAACCACTTAAAATAAATTTTGAACTCACATAGCAATACATTATTATAAAATTAATATATTGTCCACATACCTTTTGTGTAAGTTGATATCTATTTATTTAACATATCTTATCTATCAAAAAGAATTCAGCTAGGAAAGCAGGGAAAAAAACAACTTTGTCAAGAAATACTCAGTATTTCCAACTTTAAAAAAGTATTTTTGTATTATGATTAAAACGAATTTTGATAACATTTTCCTATTTTAAGCCTACAAGTAATTTTAAACATGCATATTTTATGACCAGTAATTTTAAGAATGTGTGTCCTTCAATTTAACTACTGGTTAAGCCTATTAATTTTGTTTGAGCTTTTGGTCTTAAAAAATGCTTTCTCTCATTCCTCGCATCTTTGCAGTGCACGATATACCTCATCAGGCGTACTTTTTTTACACAATTTAAGTCTAATCGTTTCAAATGATTTTACTTGCACATTTCATCACACGAAGGTGCAGAAATATTTCAAAAACAGAAAAAAATAGAATCCCAAAAGAAAAAGTTCGATAAATGAAAAATGCACTTAGCTATTTGGAGGTTATTTGACGAAGAAAATCAAATTGTTCTTGGTTCCAGGATAAAGTTCGCAAAATGGAAGGCCGACTATATTATATTCGAATTAAATTCCAAATTAAGCTTCCTTTTTATTACACTTCCTTAAGTTGGTATGGAATTGAAAACCTGTTTCCTTGTTGAATTTTAATGATTGTTTTTATAGATAATCCGAGAAAAAGCATTAATATTGTTAAATTTGGAAACCTGGAAGAAATATTAACTTCAATGATTTTAAAAAAACTAGCTAGAGTTTTCATTTATCTAAATTTATATAAAACTTTTATAGAACAGATATATATATATATATATATATATATATATATATATATATATATCTTCAAAAAATTTGAAGATTATCTTTAAACAGAAATTTTTTTTTATTGAATAGTAAACCCCCTTTCGTATCTACCAAAATGAAAATCTGAGAAAAACATTTAAAATTTGTAAAGGCATAAAACAGAAACTCATAATGTCTGTAAATCTCTAATTTTTTAATACGTTTTTGTCTAAGTGAAAGAGGTTGTAAAATAGCTTGTAATTTTCTATGAGACAAAAATCGTTTTAACCTATAATTATATGATATATGTTAGACATTTAAAAAGTCGGATCCCAATTTTTATGATCTCCTTGTGTTGGTTTTCCAATCCCGTTCCATGATCTCAATGAAAGTAAGCACACCGATTCGAACCCGATCTTTTTGAGTTTCGTGATTTGTGTTTGGCAGCAACTGCAATGCCAATCGAGCGAGTATTACTTTGCATTACTTTGTTTCACTTATGCGTGGAATCGAATTTGTCACAAAGACAGTAACAAAACGCCTTTCGAAAAATATTCAGGTAGAAAACCATCGATATTGCATCTAATACCTTTTGGATGTTTGGCATATGCTGGTGTGCCAAAACAAATTAGAAAAAAATTCGATATGCGTGCGAAAATGGGAATTATGATGGGATACGCACAACGTACTAAGGGTTATAGAATATGGTTGATAGATGAAAATAAATTAGTCGAGACTATTAATGAAAGATATATATATTCGATGAAAATAAGAGGGAAATTAATTTTAGACAAAAAGTTAATAGTAACCTTGGATATAATTTAAGGGGTCACAGGGGTGTTGAAAATGTTTCGAGAGCACAAAATACAAACAATTTTCGACTAGAAGTAATTCTTTGAGATTAAAATGAAATAATTTGATTCTTTTACACATTTCTTATAAAGGAATAAAGTTTCAAAAAAGTATAAAATATCTAAAATATAATCATAATTTTAAAAATAATAAACACATAAAAATAAGAAAAATTTTTGTAAGAGACAAATAGTGAGTTTTACGACGCGCATGATATTTTCTGCAATAATAATTCTAATTACTAGCAATAAGTTGATTTATAAAGTCAAATATATCCTTATTACATGCTAGCTTATCTTATAAAAATAAAATAAAAAATAATATTTTTAAAAATAAAAAAATACATTTTTTAAAATTTTTTTAAAAATTCAATTTTTGTTGAAATATTTCAAAAATTAAAAATTTATAATACTATAACTAGCTAGGATTTGAAGATTATGATAGAATTTATAATTCTGTAAAGTTTTATACATCAAAGTATGATAGTTTTTGAAACGCAATGCGCGTAATTGAAAAAAACACAAACTGAGAAAAGGGGCTTTAAAGTTTTAAAATTGAATTTGAGAAAATAAATCTTAAAACTTACACGCTAAAATTTTCCAGGCTAATAATATATACCTTCCTGTTCCTGAAACAGCTAAATTTCTTTACTCTTTTTAATTTTCTTGGCTCTGCGAGCTTCAAAAAGATGTTCTTACAGCCTCTGTCTTGACGTAAAGATTCGACGATTGTCACGTTCAGACAGGGGCACACAAACATTTCTGTTAATTTTCAAGCCAAATTTCTCTAAAATAGTAATAAGTATTTGATTTCCATCATTAAAAACACTGGTTTCTAGATTTGCAGCAATCTCTGCAATCTGAAGCCTAGAACCAATCGTCTTAGGACAAAACTTCCAAATTAATGAATTTAAACTTTCATTAGATTCTGTGTCTTACCTCCTAAACATTTCTTCAGGAGTGCCGGATGAGATAAGTCTGCAAATACAGGCTTAATTACATCTCGAACAGCTTTAGCAACTGAGGGTTTGTGTTTATAATTTTGTAAATTATTATTAATTGCGGCATTATACTTACACCATGTATTTGGATTTGTAGGACAAAACCAGTGCATCGGTTCATCATCAGTGCTGCAAGAATGACCCCAAACACAGCCCAAATGGCTTTCCGCATTTCCTTTACACTAGTAGAATTGCATCGAATAGCATTACCATAGTAATGCGCAAGTTTATCAATTAAACTATCAGTTAACCTACCTTTACCGCCAATAGTTTTACCATCAGATAATTTCTTTTACTATATACTAATATAAGCTTCCTAAGTCTTGTACCCATTCTCTTTTGCACATAGCCTACACATTCTATTTTCTGAATAAGATAGTCATCGCCGTATGGCTTGTTTTCAGAAAGGGCATTGAATGTTTTTGTGTCGCCATCTCCTATGTAGTTCGAATATTTCAGGTTGTGAAGCTTTTCTGATCGATTAAAAATCCTCAACATCCCGTCAACCTCCATCTTACCAGCAGAGCCAGAATAATTTTTCTACATGAAATCTTATGCGCTCTTTGCCATTTTTATTGTACTTGATACCAAATTTTACCCCTTTATAACTGTCGCATCCTTTGCAAAATGAGGACAACACTTCCCTATCCAAAACCTTACCTGTTTCGGCCTTTATTACAGTACATACTCCAATCAACGATGAATGTCCTCTCGTCTTCCAGGTACCATCACCACTTACCGTTAAAAGGTTATCAGGTGACGAAGAATATTCTTCGACAGCTGCCATTTTCATGCTTTCTTCAGCGACTTCCTTCATAACACGTGAAAGTTTATTATTAATAACATCATGTGATTTGTGTTCAACAGGATTAGGAAGACTCATTACAGCACAAAAGGTTTTTAATGACTCTAAACCTTGGCCTATGCATCTCATTGCTAAAATAGATCTTCTGTTAATTTCTGAGCATTATTTTTTATTCCCAGTGTTTTCACAGCTTGAAAAAGTACAAACACTCCCAGTTTTTACAACGTATTTCAAAATTCGAACATAAACCACGACTGGACTTTTCATTAATTGTTAATGGTTTATGACATTTTAAACAACATGATACTGATAAAATAGAGCTAAAAGTTGAAATAAAATCAAAAAATACGATATCCTTTGAAGAGAGAGAGAGTTTTTTTTTCACTTACCTTAACAATATTTGACTTTAATGAAGTCTGATATCCTGAGATTTTATTACTGGAAGCACACACATTTTTATCTCTCCTTTCTGCAACATACCTTCATGATTTGGTTCCCTCTAAATCTTCTTTTCTTAGGACTTTTACCTGAAGGTCTTAGACCTTCAGGTAAATTTCAATCGAGAAATTTCAATTGTTTTAAATTTTGATAAACGGTTTTAAACAACGCTGTTCTGAATTTCGATAAGTTATTGCAAACGTGCTAGCATTACCAAAACAGAATCAAAACACATTAAAAAAAAGCGTGTGTTGAGTTGCAAGCTTCCTTCTCAATTAAGCAAGTGTTTAAAATATTTCATGAGGCTTTTTAAAAACAGAAAAATAAAACGTATGCGGAAATCAAGAAAAGTGGGTGTGGCATGTAGCCATTTAAACATTGTTATTACTAAATTGCTGTTTGGAACTTTTCGAATAACTTTCGAAGTTTTTGTAGTACTATCACGTGGTTGGTATCAAAATGTTCAAAAGAAAATGAGGAACAACATATATTTTTTTCGAAAATTCGAAAAAATAGAAGATTAACACCCCTGTGACCCCTTAAACCTTCCTGATTATTATGATGATGAGGATGATTTTGATAGAGTAAAAGATTCATTAACGAGTCGTTTAGTTTCAAAGACAAGTACGGAAATGCCCTCAACATCTGAAAAGCCAGGTGTATCTTCCGATAATCATAACTTGATCCCATGTACAGAGGATAAGTGGATTCGAAATATAGGTAGGAAAGTAATTGGATCTAACGTATATATTATAGTATAGAAGGGGAAGCAACCCCCGATAGAAATCTATTAACGAAATAGAGAGATACTGTAAGAGGCATAATATTGAGTATGATCCTAGTTTATTTAATTTTAGAAAAGATAATACCGAATACCAGGGATTTTCAGATTTGTCAGAGCAACAAGAAGCTCTTATGGTTGAAGTAACTATTCCTAACTGTTACAAACAGGCGATAAGATCCAGAGACGCATCTAAATGGCATGATGCAATGGATAAAGAAAGTAACGTAATGAAGGAACGTAAAGTTTGGGATTTAGTTGATCATCCGGATAATATAAAAATTTTAGAAAACCGTTGGGTTTATACCATTAAATATGATGTAAATAATAAAATTGTTAGATACAAGCCCCGATATTATGTATGCAATAAATGTATTATCTCAATTCCAAGCAAACCCGGGAATAAAACATTGGAATTGCTTATTGAGATTATTTGGTTATTTAAAATACACTCAAGAATATAAATTAGAACTTTCAAAAGTTAAATCATTAAAATTAAGATGTTATTCAGACTCGGATTTTGCTACAAATAGGGATGATCGAGTGTCGATGGGAGGGTTCATAACTTTTATAGACGAAACTCCAATTTCATGACGAACTTTCAAGCAAAAAAAAAAAAAAATCCGTTAGTCTGTCGACCATGGAAGCTGAGTATGTTAGTTTAACAGAAGCAGCTAAGGAATTCATTTGGCTAAAGAATGTAATTGATAATAAAAGTTTAAACTTGGAATTAAGTGAAAATGTAATGTTTTGTGATATAATCAAGCTGCTATAAGTTTTCAAAGTCACCGGTAGAAAATTATAGAACAAAACATATCGATGTTCGTTATCATTTTCTAAGGAATTTGATATACGACAAGGTTTTCCAAATTAAATATATAGGTAGCAAAAATAATTTGGCGGACATTTTTACCAAACCCATGGTAAAGGAAAAATTGTTAGAATTTTTGTAGAAAATTATTTCTTTTTAGAGAGAATAAGACTTTGTTTCTTTAAGATTAAAATATTAGTTTGTTTATTACAATAAAGATTGTGAATAAAATGTATTTTTGTGTTAAATTGTATAACATGTGATTATAGATTAAAATTAATTTACTGATTTGTAAGAGATAATGGTGCGAGATTGGAAAAAAGGGGCCGTTTGTTAGACATTTAAAAAGTCGGATCCAAATTTTTATGATCTCCTTGTGTTGTTTTTCCAATCCCGTTCCATGATCTCAATGAAAGTAAGCACACCGATTCGAACCCGATCTTTTTGAGTTTCGTGATTTGTGGTTGGCAGCAACTGCAATGCAAATCGAGCGAGTATTTAAACTCGGCTCATGTTAGTTTTTCAAGAAGAGGGAAGGAGAAACAGAAATATAAGAAGTATGTGAGTGGTTTAACTCTTAGAGGGAGAGAACGGCTGGTTGGCAATGCAACTGCAGGTTGCATCACCATTTTCAGATTAGAAATTCATTTTACAATATTAGAAGACGGTTCGAATCGGATGTCTCTGGTAATGTTGATTTTTGAACTTATTGTTTTTTTTATCGCTCCAGTAACGAGCGCAGTGACTTTATGATTGATTATTAAAGGCCAATTTTAAGAAACTGTTTTTCATTTTCATGCCTCCTCGACACATAAATTTCACTGCTAGCTTTGCAAAATTTAAATTAGTTTACCAATAAGTGTAACAATATAGACTGCAATGTAATGGTATTAATAATATATCATTATTGTTACTAAAATCAATAACTATGAATCAAAACTTGAATTTTACTTTACATATGCAGCATAGAATAAGTCTAATTATCATGCATCGCTTTGACACTATTGGTACTGCAATTCCTGGTTATCTGTTCTGTGATTAAATGGTTTGATTTTTTATATGTATGTAATTATCTTTTTATGGATAGTGTATAAGAAAAAGGAGTTAATAAAGTTTCATTTTTAAAATTGGTTTTTTAAATAAAATAACTTAGTATATATATACATATACTTTCAGTAGCGCACACAAAACTTTTTCAAGAGGGGGTCCGTGGTTGAAAGTCTACCATTTTGGTATCATGCTCCAATACGCCGCCCAACATATTCTTTTGATTACGTCGATTTTCGAGAACAAAACAAATCAAAAATAATTATTGAACAAATAATTTGCATTAATTAATAAAATTATTAATAACAAATACATCTTTAAATTATACGTAATAAATACATAGGATTATAACCAATAAAAAAAATCAAGGACTATGGGGGTGTGGAGTCTGGGCTCCTAGGACAACCCCTTGTGTGCGCCACTGTATACACAACATGCTTTCAATAAAAGTATATTTTAATCACTTGAATTAATGAAATTATATACTGATGTATAAAACAGCACTTTGTTATAAGCAGATTTCAACCTTTATTAGCATTTGTTTTATGTTACTAATAATTTATGAATTGTGAGCTGATTGAAGATATTTAGCATAGTAACTGTTTTTAAATCAATACAAATTATTGGATTTTAAAAATATGACGAAGCCAACGAGCTGATTCTTTGGGATGACAAAAAAAGAAGAAAAAAAAATTCTTTGGGAGGAATAGAAATTACTTTTTCAAGCAGCTAAAAGGAAACATATTAACGGCTAGAATGTATAAGGTTTTTTTCTTGCATGATGTACGATGAGTAATATTCGTCTTTGAAAAGTGAAGAAAGGCAAATGGGGGTCAAGCAGTTGTAAAAACTATAGATTGGGCTTCTTTCCCTTCCCTCCATTGCGGCAGGACCAAGAGGTTGGCACCAGATACCTTTTTTGTCTTCAGTTGCTTCCTAACCAGTTTATGTCGTCTAAAATGCAGTTCTTAGTACGCAGTTTTGTCGTATTTTCATGAATAGCAGAAATAGTAACATTAATTTATAAAATAAGAAACGGAAATGTGGTTAAAAAATTTATAACAATTTATGAAAAAGTGCTCTAATGACCATTTTCACTAATAAATGACGTTCTCTTTTAAAGACTCGTATCAGAAACTTATGTTCTTGATGAGTGTTTCTTATAAGGCAATTCAGAAATTTAAATTTAAGTACAATTTGTTTCTACCACCTACATTTTCTTAAATAGGATTCCACATAATGTAGCCTATTTTTCTGAGTTATACATTAAATGAAGCTGTTCTTTTTGGTTACCAAACACACACACATGCGTAAAAAATTAAATAATATGTTTGAAATGAATTAGGAAATGACCTTATAATTTTGTTTCAGACAAAAATTGTTTTAACCTACAATTATATTATATAGAAGCTAATCTCTTATTGTTATCTAATGACATTAACATCAAATTTTTATTATTGTTACTAAAATCAATAACAGTATGTGACTTAAAACTTGAATTTTCATTTATATGTGCAACATAGAATATGTCAGCAGTGCCGGCGCTAGCAGTTTCGCCTCCCCGGCAAAGAGGAAATATGGCGCCCGTTTATAACAAAAATTAAAAGAGATAACCCAAGCCCTTCCCACGCTTAATGGTAAAACAAAACGTGAGAAAAAAATTGCTATCAATAATGTTGAAGTTATGATTAGCAAAAAATACTAATTTATTAATTTATGTTTTTGACACTAATTTAAAATTAGGATTGCACAGAAAAAAAGAAAAAGTCATTTCTAGTATATAATTATAAAATGCAAATATAAAAAAAAATACTAAAACAAGTTATAGAACCACTAAATATTAACACTTAATTACATGTTAGAAATACATTTAAACCGAGAGTTCAAAGTGTTTTTTTCTCACTTTTAATTCTGAGAATTTTTGAATAATTTCTTTAACATTAATTTCTTCAGCCAGTTCATGTTCAATAGTTGTTGTTGTCGAATAGTTTAGGCGATCCTCGGTAGTTGTTGAGCGTAAAAATTTTTTTAATTAATTTTTAATTTGGAGAAACTCTATTCTTTACTTGCCATACTTATTGGGAGAGTAAGCAATACCCATAAAACTATACCGAGATTTGGAGCAAAATCCAGGTTCGATATGAATTTTAAAATCCTGATTGGAAATTCTTTTATTTAGCAAAGCCAAAACCGCTACTATCTCGTCTGCCAGGTCCAGCACGTCTATATAGGATAAATTCCCATCAGTTAATACTGTTTCTAGATCTTTACAATACTTTAGTTCGTCGTTTTGAAAAGTATCTTTTAAACCACAAATATAAATAATGTATATACTTAAAAGCTCATTAATGTTTTGCATTTTAAATGAACTACTATCATCTTGTATAAATGACTAAAGTAATAATTTTTATACGAGACGCAAATAATATTTTTTTATTTGAATAACAATGCCAATCGAAAATGTTTTAAGACGATTACGGTACATTGAAGCTACGAAAACACACATACTTAAATATGTTAATCAACATGAAAATATTCTACGAAACGGATGACATTTATATTTATGATGTAAAACGAAAAATAAATAAATAAAATAGAAAAAGCACAAAGCCAGCAAAATAATTTTTTTTTCTCTTTATCTTACGCATTGATTAAAGTTCCTGGGCATTAAACTTTAAAAATCTAAAAGAATTTAAAAATGAAAATATTGTTACCTTTTTTGTTGTCCTACTTTGTCTTGTCTGTTTAAGCACAGGAAACTAAAAGAATTAGTTCGGAAGTCAAATTGACACAAGATTCCCTCAGTTTTCTTCGAAAAAGGGTTTTTTCTCAGGGTTATTCTGCACCTTTCTTTTCAATCATAAAGTTTGACCGTGCTTTTCATCATTTTTGTTGAGACTAATCTCTGCGAAATTCTATCTCTTTCAGTAATACGTGAATTCCCGCATACAAAAGCAGTAAGCAGTTGTAGAAAATTTGTTGAAAGAGAAGGAAGCTGATGCCGAAATTCTTCTTTATCGCCCCCTCTCCCTTCCTCCATGGGTCCAGGGTTGGGATACACGGCTTTAAATACTAATGAACACTCGTTAAAAAAATACTCTAGGACACCATAGAAAACGTGAATATTTTGCAAACAGATTTTTAATTTTTTTTTCTTTGAATTTCTATTTTGACTCGTGGAACTCCAGGTTTCCATGGAACACAGTTTGAAGACCACTGGTTTATATCAATGGGTTGACGTATTCTTTATTGGGCGTTTTTCAAAAACCATTTTAATAATTTTTTTTTTAAAAAATAGAACCGACTTTAAATGAAGCACTAAAAAGTATAAAATTATTTTTAACCGACTTCACACTGAAGTAATGTAAAATAAATCCAAATGTTTTTAAAATCGGGTGCTTTTTTTGGGAAAATAAGCCTTATTTAATCGAAAACATTTAAGTTTTTTTCCCACACTTTTATATTAACCCGAAAGGCGAAAGGGGTAGTTTTTTAAAAAAGTTTTAATTTTGCATTTTATTTGGATTCCCAGTGGTTTTATTCACATGAAATTTTAATTATTTTCGCAAACTTTTATTTTTTATCAACCCCTAAATATTACCCCCAAAATTAGGGAATAACATTTTAAGCCACTTTTTTAACAATGGTACCAATCTAGTAACATACCCTATCAAACAAAAAAATGATTCAAATCGGTTGAGATATGCCGAAGTAATCGCCGGACAAACATAAAAAAAAATGAATCGAATTGATAACCTCCTCCTTTTTTGAAGTTGGTTAAAAATATATGAAAAAGCCGCTTTTAAAAAGAAACATTCTGTAGAAGCTATTTAAATATTTCTTGAGAAAAACTGAATATTTTTTAATTATTCTACTTACCTTACTTTTATAACACAACACAAGTTTAAAAAGGCCCAGTAAATAGTATTTGTATCACAACGCACTCTACTGCAATGCAATTATTCCATGAATAAAACAATAGAACTGCCTTTTTTCCTTTTACAGTCACGGTTAAAAGAGTATGAAAGCTTGTCAGTAGAAAGAATCGAGACAGCGCTAATGCACCCAGGTAGTTTTTTTAATGCAATGCTAGCGTCATCTGTTACGCAATATGGAAACTAAAATAATTGAATATCCTCAATATTTGTATCGTTGTAAAAGTCGAACGATTTTTGCTGAAGCTCTCTATTGCATTCTATTCACATTTTGCATAATTTTTACTTTTGGTTTCTTGTTACTTTTTTTTTGCTTTATTTTGTTAATTGTTTTATAATCTTTCTTGTTATTTTAATAAATCAATTTTTTTTAATTTTCTGTAATCAACTTTTTTATACTTATTGTTATGAAGGCTGAAATGAATGTGTAAGCAGAGATGAGCAATCTGCTCATTCTGTGATCAATACAGATTTTAATCATACTTATTGTTATGAAGGCTGAAATGAATGTGTAAGCAGAGATGAGCAATCTGCTCATTCTGTGAACAATACAGATTTTAATCATACTTATTGTAATCAAAATAAATAGTTCAAAACTGGAGGCTCCTGCTCTCAGTTTATTTAATAAATAAGATTAATTTATTTTCATTTTTGTGGGGTTCTTTATTCTTTCAAGTCATTCACATTTAACTTCTGGCATAAATATAAAACTAAAATATGATATCCTGGCAGTGGAGCACACAAAGGGGGGTCCGGACACCCCCTAGAGCCCTTGATTTGTTTCCGATTGATTATAATTCTAAGTATATAGTACGTAAAATTTAATTAATTACTTGTTATTAATGATTAATTTTATTAATTAATGCTAATTATTTATTCAAAAATTAGTTTTTTACTGTGTTTTGTTCCCGAAAATTGACAAAATCAAAAGGAGCATGATACAAGAATGGTGAACTTTCGAAGCCGGACCTCCCCCCCTCTAGAAAAATTCCTGTGTGTGCTACTGTATCCAGGTAATTATATTTGGTCTCAATATATTGTAATATGTGTGTCGGAAAAAGAAGCTTAAATGTTATAATAATATAATATTAATACATGTACACATATAGATGTATTAATATTAGATTATATTGATAAAATATTCTTAAAGCATACTTTTAAAAACTACTTGAAGTTGACATATTATACATCATTCTTTTTAAAAAAGAAAAGAATTTTAATCTGGGTGAATTAGCTTACATATTATATATAAATTAAGGTTATATTTCAAATATTTTATCCTTGAATTTTTCTTCACGCAAAGCAAAAGTGCAGATTTTTTAACGAAATTCATATAATTCAATATATTTGGCTTTTTCAGTCACATTTATTTTATCGAACAATAAATTATTTTTCATTAACTGAATTAATTGCACATTAAACTGAGGTTTGATAAATAAGTATGATATATATTAACAAAAATAAATAAAATTTTAGAGAACAGATGGCGCTAGCATAGCATTAAAAAACTATTTGGGTGCATAAGCGCTGTCTCAATCCGATCCACTCCTCTTGTCAGGACTGATTTTTCGCGCCCGCCCGCATTTTTATACATATTTCGACAAATTAAGACACACGGTAAAAAATTCTGTTAAAGGACTTTGTAAGTGTGTCCATTTATTTAAATTATAATAAAAAGAGTGATTTTGTTTACGTTTCAAGAAAATTTATTATGCTTGTGAGAAGTGTCCTTGAATTTCAAATATTTTGACTTTTAAAATACTTAAAAGTTCGTAAACATAAATATATATTATATATACATTATTAAAATTCAACATATTAATTTTTCATAAGATTTAAATGAATCTTGTTTTATTTTCTTCATAAACTAGTTAGATTTAAAGCCAATTTGCCGCCTCCTAAGATTGCCGCCCCAGGCAGGGGCCCAGCTTGCCCTCCCTTAACGCCGGCCCTGCCACCCCAGTCTTCAAGTTAACTGAAAAAACGACTGAAATTTCAAATAACAAAGTTTCTCACGGAATCCAAGCCAAAGAAAATGAAAATTCAGACCTAGTTCAAGTGATTGAACTGGTCAGCATGATTTCTAACATCTTAAAAGATCACCTGAAATTTTACAATTACTTCCCAAATTAAAAACTCCGAAGATGACAAAGCTAAGGCTTTACTTCTTTTCAAAGCTATGCTGGATAAATTTTATACAACTTATTCCGTAATTTTTCTCTCTACAATAGTTATTAAATTTTTCTTTTTAATTCCCCCAAATATTGTACCATCATTTGATAAACTTTAACATCAATAGCTACTCTTTCAATATTCCCAAGTCCAAATTTCGAAGCTCACTCCCATCACCCAATCAAAGCCCCTCAAGAGAAGTCCTGCCCCTGCTATCCCATTGATTCCTGCCACTGATTTCCACGTACACCATCACCACCAAAGAGCAAAAACCAAACCGATTCAAGAAAAGATAGAGGATGGAGGGATTGACGTATCCCAGTTCCTTATAAATTGTAATCATCCAACACGAGCAGTATGTCTGGGATCATTATCTTGTTGGAAAGTAAAGGTAT